>CM019156.1:11014117-11047740 GCA_009733165.1 Naja naja | reverse complement strand
ACTTTTTAAACCAATCATTTCTGACATTTTACAAGAACAGTTCAAACTTAACCAATGACATTCAAACCTGCATACATAACAAGTTATACTGGCACATCTGGGAAAACCCAATCTTAAAGTTCTGGTTTTTCCTCCAATAAGTAAAAAATTCAAACCAACCCCGCACCCATCATTCCATCTATTCCCCAATCACCATCCATTCCAACTTGAGACATCCCTCTCACTCCTCAGCTAGATGCAGAATAAACATGACCTTGACTTTAAAGAAGAATGTTATTATGTCTAACCACATGCGCTCCATGAAACCCACCTCATCTTTCCATGCTCAAAATGTGGCAGCGTGAAGCTTCTGGTTCTAATATGGCTTCCAAAGCTGACAAGTAGCCTGCTTACTGCATTCTAACCACTGTGCCACCATGATAAATATCATAACTTTTTAACTTTTGTTTCATTCCATGACTTAACTTATTCATATCCTATTGCCTGAGCCAAATTCATTCACTTATTCATATCCTATTGCCTGAGCTTTTTTTAAATTTCAGGATAAAGTACATAGTTTAAATGTGGTAAAAAGAAATTTTTGTTAATTAAGCAATATTTTAACTTGCACAATAACTTTAATCAGGAAATATCCTATTCACTGTTCCTTTTCATTCCATGCAAAGGCAAAGTAATTTCATTGCAGTAAGTCTTGGTATTACATTTTCTATTGTGTCTTTAAAAGTGAATAAAGATTATTGTGGTTTATACATATGAATGTTCACTGTAATAAATGTTTGGCCTCCTTTTGTATGTTTATATTGCTGCTTTTTGTGACCTTCTGAATACAAGTCTTTATCAGAATCAAAGATCAATCATATCCTAAGTAGTAAAAAAAGTAAATAAAATAAATAAATTACATTCAAATTACAGAACCAATCATTTTTATATCAGTTGCCATCCCATCTTCCTCAAGCATAATATATTACTTACAGTCCTAGTGACAAATGGTTGGAATCTGAAAAGGAGCAGTCGGCATAATAATGCAGGAAACAGCATAACAAAGGTAGCATATAGTCCTAATTCAGACAGCAGTAAAATAGCATGCATTTGAATGCTTTGATGTCCCAGAATCGCATGGATAGGTGCAATTTATCAGTAGAATTTTGATGTCTGTCCTGGACACTAACTTAGCTCACGGTGTATGGCCTTAAAGACTTCCTATCTCAGCCTTGGGAAAGTTAATGTGTGTAGACAACTTGCACAAAGCTAAACTAAGATAGTTTAGGATGGAACAAAAGGAAAAAAAGCTAAATTCTAAGCATGAAATAATATCTATATTAACTTGAAAGAACTATTAGATCTAAAGAGAAAGCAGATCATAGCATGTGCTTCTCCAGTGCCTATATTGCAGAGATATTTGTACTGTCTTATCTCACCATTATTGCACAAATACCCAAGGAGCACAGGATAATTCTGCACCTTCTGCTGTTTTCAGATATCAAGCCTACTACAACATACAATGCTAAGCCATCATGGTGGGATTCAAATATTTTTACTACCGATTCTGTGGGTGTGGCTTGTCTTGGTGGGCATGGCAGAGGAAGGATACTGCAAAATCCCCATTCCCTCCCACTCCAGGGGAAGATTACTGCAACATCCCCCCCCCCACCCCACTAACCTGCTTTCCAGCTCCATTCTTCTCTGCAGGGCAACAAAAGAAGACCCAACCAATCAGCTGGGACTTAGGAGTCAGAGAACAGATGTGGATGGGACCAGTCAGAGGTAGTATTCCAAACTACTCAAAATTTCCACTACCGGTTCTCCAGAACTGGTCAGAACCTGCTGAATACCACCTCTACTGCCAAGTTTTACATAGCAACACTTAAAAACGTCAGAAGATGTCCTGGATCATAAGCTAGAGTCCTGTGTATTAATATATATGGCTAAGAGGTACATATATGGCTAGTCCAATATCTTGAGAACCACCTATATGACTAAATATGGCTTGAGAGCCATCTCTATGACTAGTATGGTAATGGTCACAAATGAAAAATGTCAGAGCAAGCACACTTACAAGATTCTGATGTTGCAGGCAATCTCAAATAAAGTGTAACTACTTTTCCTGCAGAGCTGATTTTCTGGTCTCGTCTGGTCTGGTTTCCCAGTGGGCTAAATATAAGTTGAAAATGAAGCTAAACATTCTTCCTAAGCCACTTTCTTATTAGGTGACAATTAAACTGCAGTCCCTTTTCTCTTTCTGTTCAGTGAAAAGCACAATGGTTGAAAAGAACACTATACTTGGCAGTTTCTTTTTAAAATTTTTGTATTGGTTTATCAAAATATAAAATACAAAGAAAAATGAAAATAATAGGAAAGTCAGGGAGGAAAAAGGGAATAGGACAAAGTGTAAATAAAAGAAAAGCATTCACATTTCACTTTTATTAGCATAGGAGAATAAGACAATAACATAGAGCCTCAACTTTTTACTTTTACATAATAGCAATAGTACTTAGACTTACAAACTGCTTCACATGCTTTACAGCCCTCTCTAAGTGGTTTAGAGAGTCAGCCTATTGCCCCCAACAAGCTGGGTCCTGATTTTACCCACCTTGGAAGGATGAAAGACTGAGTCAACCCTGACCCAGTGAGAATCGAACTGCCAAACTGCTAGCAATCGGCAGTCAGCAGAATTAGCCTGCAATATTGCATTTGAACTCAGGATTGGGATTCAAATTTTTTAACAACCGCTTCTGTGGGTGTGGCCTAATTTGTGGATGGGTGTTGCTGGTCATGTGACTGGGTGGGTGTGGCTTGATGACTGGGCATGGCTTGGTGGTCACGTGACTGGCTGGGCATGGCTTGTATGTAAATATTGTAAATATTTATGTGAATATTGTTTTTTTTAATAAAAAAGAACAACTTTTACCCAAAATCAGGCAAAGCAGGCAAGCAGATTGAATTTATTTATTTATTTATTTTTGGGACTTGTATGCCGCCCCATCTCCGAGACTCGGGGCGCTCACAGCTAAAAACAACAACAATAAATAATTAAAAAAGATTAAACCAATTTTACAAGCCCAAAAGACGAATTTACAATACTTAAAAAATATAAAACCATCCCCCCAAAAAGGGTCACAGCCCGGATTGGTCAAACAACCAGGTCTTTAAATCATGGCAGAAGGTGAAGGTCAGGGGCCAGGCGGAGCCCAGGGCAGTTGGTTCCAGAGGTCAGGGCCGCCAGAATAGGCTCGTCGGGGGACCGCCAGCGGCATTGGCCCACTGACGGACCCCAAGCAGTCCTTGCCTGTGTGCTCGCACAGGGCAGCCGGCATTCGATGTTGGCAGGAGTCACTCCCTTAAATATTGAGGACCCATGTCATGAAGGACTTTGTATGTTAAAACTAAAACCTTGAATCTCACCTGGAGTGCAAACGGCAACCAATGCAGGCAGCACAGGAGTGGGGTAACATGGGAGAATCGGGAAACTCCCATCACCACCCGCGCCGCCGCATTCTGCACCAGCTGCAATCTCTGGATGGTATGCAAGGGCAGTCCTAAGTAGAGAGTGTTGCAGTAGTCGAGTCTAGAGGTAACAAAGGTGTGAGTGACTGTGCGCAGGGCATCTCGGTCCAGAAATGGGCGTAGTTGACGAACAGGCAGAGCTGGGCAAGGCCCCTGGCAACGGCCCCACCTACTCCTCCAACCGGAGCCGTACATCCAGGAGGACCCCCAGATTCCATGCCCTATCCACAGGGGACAACACCACTCCCCCTATGGCCAAAGATGGACATTCCTGACTGGGCCGAGATGCCGGTATGCACAGCCACTCAGTCTTGGCCGGTTGATTTAAATTTATGTTCCCGCTCATCCAAATCTGTACCGCATCTAAACACTGGGTCATCAGGGAGAGGGCATCACTGATCTGGTTCGGGTGGAGATGTACAGCTGGGTGTCTGCATCTGCGTACTGATGGAATCTCACCCGAAACCACAGATGATCTCACCCAGCGGCTTCATATAGATGTTAAATAGCAGAGGAAAGAACTGACCCTGAGGGACCCCACAAGAAAGCACCCTCGGGGTCACCTCTGCCCCCCCACCAATGACTGCAACCTCCCGAGAGGTAGGAGGTGAACCACCAAGCACAGTGCCCCCACTCCCAACCCCTCGAGGCGTCGCAAAAGGATACCATGGTCGATGGTATCAAAAGCTGCTGAGAGGTCTAATAGGACCAGGACAGAGGAAAAACCCCTGTCCCGAGCCCTCCAGAGATCATCCATCAGCGCGACCAATGCCGTCTCCGTGCTGAAACCAGGTCGGAAGCCCGATTGATATGGATCCAGGTAGTCCGCTTCATCCAGGAAGAGTGGAAACTGCCGAGCCACCACACTCTCAACAACCTTCGCCAGAAAGCGAAGTTTGGAGACTGGACGAAAGTTGTCTAACAAGGTTGGGTCCAGGGCAGGCTTCTTCAGGAGGGGTCTCACCACCGCCTCCTTCAAGGCGGAGGGAAAAATACCCTCTCTTAATGAAGCATTGACAACTGCCAGGAGCCAACCGCAGGTGGCCTCCCCGGCAGCATAAACCAGCCAGGAAGGACACGGGTCCAACAAACATGTGGTGGAACAGGGCAGCTGGGCGGTTATCTGCGGACGCTATGAGGGCGGAGAGATAAGACCTTCTCGCCGCTCTCATAGCTACCAGGTAAGTCCTAATATGGGCTCTTAGCTGGGTTCAATCGGACTGGGAGCGGGTGGACCTCCACCTGCTCTCTAAACCCCTCCAACGGCATTTCATCTCCCGGAGCTCCTCCGTATACCAAGGAGCCATCTGGGATCCATGGAGTGTGAGGGGACGCATGGGGACAACCCTTGCTCACAGAATCACAGATTCACGCACAGATCTACCTTTCTGCAATCTGCTGCCTGAGTCTGTCACATGAAATTTGCTTGCAAGCAAACTCATAAAATTTGCTAGCAAGCAAAGTCACAAAATTAACTCATAAAACACCATGTATATAAATATTGAATTTTTTTTATAAAAAAAGAGCAACTTTTAATCAAAAGCAGGCAAAGCAGGCAGGCAGACTGAGTTGCTTGCAGAATCACAGATTCATTCACAGATCTACCTTTCTGCAATCTGCTGCCTGAATCTGCACTGAAAAATAGAAGCTTCAGTCCTAAGGAAGGTTCAACTCTGCTTTCAGGCCACTTCTCCCCCCCCCCCCAAAAAAACCTTAATACCACCCTTGACTGGGCCTCAGGGAAGCCTCCTGGGCAAAGCAGTACAACAGTGATTTAGATTAGCTAGAAAGCAAGAACTCTGATGTTTTCCTGCTTTCTAGCTAATCTAAATCATGCAGCACAGCTGATAGACAGAACAGCTGATGGTCGGGGGGGGAAAGGAAAAATAGTAACTTCCCAAAAATTAGGCAAAGGCACAATTGCAGGCAAGTTGGATGGCATGCATGCTAGGTAAGGAGTGATTGGGGGGGCAGGGGCAGCCAGTGGCGCAATTTGCCGGTTCTCCGAATTGTGCAGAATCATAACAACTGGTTCTATAGAACCAGTCCATACCGGTAGAATCCCACCTGTGTTTGAACCACTGTGCCACAATGGCTCAAATAATATATACTAGTCATTTCTATAACAACAAACTTATCTAATCATTTGTCTAAAGTCAAAATTTCGTTACACTTCAAGCACAAAGTCCAGAAGCAGCGACATACTTGGGAGTTTCAATGACATCATTTTGCTACTAAACTAACAGTGAGAACAGTGGAACAGCTGGACAGCTTGCCTTCAGAAGTTGTGAGTGCTCCATAACTGGAGGCTTTTAAGAAGCGATTGGACAACAATTTGTCTGAAATGGTATAGGGTTTCCTGCTTGACCAGGTAGTTGTACCTCCAAGGTCCATTCCAACTCTGCTATTCTGTTACATTTTGTTACTCCTATCATTACTTTGGAAGGACATTTTTGCTTGAAAAGATTGGCTTGGCTAATAGGAGTACATTTTAATTTAATTTAATTTAGGCCAATTTGAAACTGTTGCTAAGTTGACAATCACCAACTATTATTTCAACAAATTGCTTCTTTCCTTTCATATTAATCACCATGCCATCACACTTCTCACTCAAAGTAGTAACCAAATATTATAGTATGGAATCCTTTACTTTCCAGTTGGCCAGTTTCCTTGATGAAGGTAATTGGTAAGATGTTTTGCTTACCTGATTTAATGAATGTAACTAAGAAAATAAGGAAGGAAATAATACTTATTCAAGCTGTTGAACAGTGTAAAGTAACATCAAGTGATGAAATTTACAACCATCCCAGTAATCTAACCTTGGGAAAAGGTTGAATTTTGAATTAGAAGCACATAATATAAAATCACAATTTTGCCATAACATTATGATTAAGATCATGGAATATCTAATATAAGGCAGTGCTGTATGAAAGTGTATGATGTAAATATTAATCTAAGATATTAATATATAAATCCTATAGAATACTAAAATTTTAAATTATTTTAATTAATACAAAATCACTGTATTACTAAAAAAATCTATCACTAACATTGTAATTAATATTAATTTTGAAACTATAAGAACTATAATTCAGTGTGGTATAAAATAGGGTGATATAAAACAGCACTAAAATTAAATATCTTTTCATCTATAAAAAAAGACTTTTTAAATTTTTGGTTCACTATGTGCTTCTCTGTATAACCTGAGGAATGAAAATTAAACATACACATACATATAGATGTTTCACCTCTTCAAAGGGCTGTGGGATTTCTAGCCAAGACATGGAAAGTAAAAGTAATATAAGTGAAAAGCCTTTAATTTCATGGATATCTTAGATAGCTTAGGTAAATAGATTTAGAAAGTAATAAAAACTCCATTTTACAAACCTGTAATCCCTTAATTTGAGATAGAGATGGAGCTGAGCATTTGCTGGCCGGATGCCCTTCTTCTTTTTTTTTTATTAAATATTTTTATTTTTTAAAAACAAAAATACAAATCTCTATTCACATTAACAGTGTTTGTTTCATTATTAATACATGCCTCTTCTTTTATACATAAACATCAGCTCTTGTTTCTATCCTCCACCCATTTGTACCACCTATCCCAAACCGCATAATAGTCCGAATCATCTTTGCCTGTTAATTCCATTGTGAGCTTATCCAGTTCCGCACAATCCATTATTTTTTGTGTCAAGTCTTCTTCAGATGGTATCTTTTCCTTCTTCCATCCCTGTGCGAAGGCTATTCTTGCTGCAGTTATGATATGTTTAATGATGTATTGGATGACCTTGCTCAATTTTCCCTTGATTATTCCTAATAAGAATGTTTCCGGTTCGAGTTCTAATTTGTGCTCTGTAATTTCTAATAACCATCTTTGTACCCTCATCCAATATTTTTTAACCTCTGGACACTGCCACCACATATGGAAGAATGTTCCTTCTTTGTGTTTACACTTCCAACATTCTGCTTTTGTATTTGGATACATTTTGGCCAATCTTGCTGGGGCTAGATGCCACCTACAAAACATTTTACATAGATTTTCTTTAAATGCTGTTGACAATGTCAATTTACAGTTATCAATCCACACTTTTTCCCAATTCTCCAAATTTATATTATGCCCTACATTTTTTGCCCAGGCAATAATTAATCCCTTTACTATTTCCTTCTTGATGCCCTTCTTGATGCCGCACAGAGTTAACAGCAGATATTTTTTCTTTGTGGCCGGAGAGAGAAATACCTGCCACTACCTAGGAATGAACTCTCAACCTTCTGAGTGGGAGGCAAGCATCTTCACCACTAGACCACCATGCTAGTCAGATTTAGAAAGCAATGTTATTGAGAAGCAGCAGGATCCCAATCAGAGGTGGTATTCAGCAAGTTCTGACCAGTTCTGGAGAACCGGTAGCGGAAATTTTGAGTAGTTCAAAGAACTGGTAGCAGAAAATTTGAGTAGTTCAGAGAACTGGCAAATACCACCTCTAACTGGCCCCGCCCCCATCTATTCTGTGCCTCCCAAGTCCCAGATGATTGGCTGGGTCTTCTTTTGTTGCCCTGCACAGGAGAATGGAGCTGGAAAGCACGTTAGTAGGGTGGGGAGGGAATGGGATTTTGCAGTAACTTTTCCCCAGGAGTGGGGAGGGAATGGAGATTTTATAGTATGCTTTTCCTGCCACGCCCACCAAGCCATGCTCACCAAGCCATGCCACACCCAACAAGCCACGCCCACAGAACTGGTAGTATTTTTTTTAATCACACCACCGATCCCAGTATTGTAGACAAAGAAATATTGATTTTTTTCTCCACCATAAATGGGGAGGAAGAGATAAATAATTTGCATTAACTATGATTTAAGAACTAACATATGAAACATCTCCAAACGTTCTTTCTCCCAAACTCATTCTGTGTTCGAAAATGACATATTATACATGAAAACTGTTATGTATGCAGGTTTAAAGTCATTGGTTTAGTTTGAACTGTTCTTGTAAAATGTAAGAAATGATTGGTTCAAAAAGTGCGGGAAAACCCTGCACTCTGATTGGCTGGCAACTGCGGCTGCTGGCTATAAGTAGCAGCCGCATCCCAGCCAAAATGGATCTGTTATGAGCTGTAGTCACTAATAGACAAAGAGCTTGAAGCACTCTGCGTCTGTCTATTCATGCAAACTTAACACTGGCAATGAAGGTGGGATTTTCCCTGAAGAGAAGGCAATGCGGAACAGAAGAAGAGAGATGGCTGCGCTGAACAGCCCCCCAGCCCCGTTCGATCCGATGGCAGAAGACTGGGAGTCGTATGCAGATCGTTTCCAAATGTATCTGAAAGGAAACGATCTCGCTGACATTTCCGAGAAGCGGAAGAGGGCGGTCTTTCTCACCCACTGTGGTCCAGCAGTTTTCAAGATGGGGAAGGCATTGGCGGGAGCTGCAGACATGAAGGTAATGGAATGGCCTGACTTAGAAAAGTTGTTAAGAGCCCATTACGCCCCACAAGTATCGTGCCTCATTAAGAGACACGAGTTTTACCGTCGGGATCAAGGGGAAAGCGAAAACATAAACGACTTCATGGCAAGTTTAAGAGACATTGGGGGTGCATGTGAATTTAACAATTTAGAAGAGGCCATGCGCGATCGATTTGTTCTGGGCCTTAAAGACAAGGTGCTTCAGAGCAAGTTATTACTAAGACCTAAGATCACGCTGAAGGAAGCAATAGAAGAGGCCTCTTCAGCAGAAGCTACCAAGTCCTCAGCAGCGCCATGAAGAAAATCAACAAGGCCACAAGCCATCCTGATGTGGAAAAGTCCACAACAACTCATTGTGAGCAAATAGATTCTGAGTCAGACTGCAGTGAGGTGGAGGAAGGAATTTACAGACTCAGAATGGAGAGGAAAAAGAAAGACCTAGGAAGAAAGAGGCAAGATTTCTACTGCAGAGGGTGTGGGGGAAGCCACCCCGCACTGAATGCAAGTTTTTAGACACCATTTGCCTCCATTGTGATAAAAGAGGACACCTAGCAAGAGTCTGCAAATCATCCAGTACTCCACCCATCAGAAGAAAGTTTGCTACAAGCAAAGACAAAAATTCAAGCCTAACAATTTCTGTGAGAAAATGGGGTGCAGCACAGAAGCAAATGGGAAGAATGAAACTCATCAAACAGTCACCATTGGTCATTCATCACCCTTAAGAAGTAAAAAAGTGCATGTCAAGGTATTTATTGAAGGAAGGCCTTGCCAAATGGAAGTGGACTCAGGTTCATACTTATCTATGGTGTCATGGGACACTATTCACAGTCTTCTTCCCAACATCCAGAAGAAGCACTTCAAGAAGCAAGCATTGACTCTTAAAGACTACCAAGGGAACAAGATTCCAGTAGTTGGAACAAGAGAATTCAACGTGAAGTTCAAGGGCCACAGCAAACGCCTACCACTGACCATCGTGGACAAGGACCGGCCAAGTCTGCTGGGCCTTGAGTGGTTCAACCCACTGGGCATCGAGGTGACTGGCATCAATCACGTGAGCAACACTGAGTGGGAAGAGGCCTTGAAGTCTGAGTTTCCAGAGGTCTTCAGCAACGGATTAGGCAAGTACTTGGGGACCCCTATCTCCTTTAACCTAGATCCCAAGGTACAACCAATCCGTTTAAAACCCAGAAGGGGTTTGCCTTAAAGGAAAAAAATGATGCACAATTAGATAAACTTATAGCCCAAGGGGTTTTAGAGCCCACTGATCACTCCAGGGGGGAGACACCCATAGTCACACCAGTCAAGGCTGATGGGTCAGTGAGAATCTGTGGAGACTACAAGGGGACATTGAACCATGCGCTACAACAGAGCGCATATCCAGTTCCAGTAGTGCATCATTTGCCAAGTTGGACCTGGCACAGGCATATCAACAATTAACAGTTGATGATGCCACTGCTGAAGCCCAAACCATTGTAACCCATAGAGGTGCTTTCAAATGCAAAAGGTTGCAGTTTGGAGTAAGCGTGGCACCAGGCATCTTCCAAAGCCTTATGGAAAGAATGTTACAAGGATTGCCAGGGGTGGTGCCCTATTTTGATGACGTTTTAATTTCTGCTGAAAACGACACTCAGTTACACGAGAGACTCAGGGAAGTCTTAACTAGATTCAAAAAAGCGAGGTTAAAAGTTAAAGAAGAAAAATGCACACTTAGAACAGATAAAGTGAAATTCTTGGGTTACATGATTGATAAACATGGCATCCACCCCACAGAAGCAAAGGTTCGGGCAATCAAAGAAGCCCGCAGGCCAAAATGCAAAACAGATCTGCAAGCATTTTTGGGACTCATTAACTTTTATCATATGTTTCTACCTCAGAAGGCAACCATTGCAGAACCCCTACATAGGTTGCTGGACAAGAAATCTGTTTGGGTCTGGGGGAGGAAGGAACAAGCTGAATTTAACAATATCAAGAGACAAATCATGTCTGATGCTGTGCTGATACAGTTCTCTGAGAATCTTCCTGTTGTTCTGACTTGTGATGCCTCCCCTTTTGGAGTGGGGGGGGTATTGAGCCACATGCTTCCCAGCGGGAGGGAAGCTCCTATTGCATTTTACTCTCGCACCTTGACTAAAGCAGAGAGGAACTACAGCCAACTGGATAAGGAAGCCTTGGCAATTGTAGCAGCTGTCAAGAAATTCCATGAGTATTTATATGGGAGAACATTTACTGTTGTCACAGATCACAAACCTCTTTTAGGTATTGTGGCAGGGGACAAACCAACGCCCATGATCCTGTCACCAAGAATGCTGAGATGGACTGAATTTCTTGCTGCTTATTCATACAAACTGATCCACAGACCTGGTAAAGACATTGGGCATGCAGATGCTTTGAGTCGCTGCCCACTTCCTTCACACATTGAGGACCCTGTTCCTGAGACTCATACCTTTTTTCTAGAAACTGTTGCCAAGCTTCCAGTACATGCTGCTCAAATTGCCAGAGAGACTGCCAAAGACACTTTATTGGCTCCTGTTATAGGCTGGATTAAGAAGGGTTGGCCACTTCAAGATCTACCTCAACTCGCCCAACCTTTCAAATCCAGGCAAACTGAATTATCTGTATTAAGAGGATGTATTTTGTGGGGTAACAGGGTGGTTATTCCTGCAAAACTACAAAAAGGTTTTGGAAATGTTACATGAGGGTCATCCGGGTATTGTCAGAATGAAGGGATTGGCCAGGAGTTATATATGGTGGCCAGGTATTGACAAAATGGTTGAAAACTGGGTTGCATCTTGTCCCAACTGTCAGGTAGTCAGGCCTGCCCCACCTCTCGCCCCCACACAGGAATGGGAATGTCCTAGGGGCCCATGGTCCAGCATTCACATTGATTTTGCTGGCCCTACCAGAGGGCACACCTTCCTTATTATAGTTGATGCATATTCCAAATGGCTAGAGGTCATCCCTATGGCATCTACCACAACTGAAGCTGTCATCAAACAGCTTAAAAAGCTTTTTGTAACTCACGGGTTACCTGATGTGCTTGTTTCTGACAATGGCCCTCAATTTACATCCAACCCCTTTTGAATCCTATCTAGCACAACAGGGTATCAGACATGCCCTGACAGCCCCTGGGCATCCTTCGGATAACGGCCGGGCTGAACGTATGGTACGATTTACCAAGGAAAAACTTCAGCAGTTGGGTCCAGGGGATATCACTGAGAGAGTTGAAAAACTTCTCAGTGTTCAGCATATCACTCCCAACCCCTCAAATAATTTGTCCCCAGCTGAATTCTTGATGGGTGGGAAACTCAGGTCTCCCCTTGATCGCCTTCATCCCACTTACGCACCCAACGCACCACTAGATTCCACTAGCAAAATTCGCACATTCACTGTGGGTGATTCTGTTTATGGTAAGAACCTTATGGGTGAACCATTATGGATTCCTGCTGAAATAACCCAAATCACAGGCCCCAGGTCTTACAGGGTACAAACGGAGGATGGTGTCCTCTGGAGCAGGCACATTGATCAGTTAAGATCCAGATTGCCTCAGGAGCATCGCTTTTGCTCCTCTCTGGTTCCCATACCTACTGCCTCTTCTAGGGGGGAAGGGGAGGATCATGAGTGTAATCAGCAAGCAAGAATCGACCCCATGTGTAACGAGCTAACATGACAGGAACCATCCCAAAACCTGTCACAATACCAACAACCATTTTCACAAATGGAAGATTGCACATCACTACCTGATTTAGGTGCTGACATTGGGTTGGAGATGGATTGGGAGGAGAGACCAGGTTGTAGTAACCAAACAGGTTCTACCATTATTGTAAGTCCTAGTAAGGAAATGTCAGCAGACACATTTCCTCCCTCACAAGGTGAGAACCTTAAAACATCTGAACCACGTAGGTCTCAACGTACACGTAAGAGCCCCGCCTATTTAAAAGAATACATTAGATAGGCTGGGGTTTGAGTATGGACTGAACCATTGGGGAGGGGTGTTATGTATGCAGGTTTAAAGTCATTGGTTTAGTTTGAACTGTTCTTGTAAAATGTAAGAAATGATTGGTTTAAAAAGTGCGGGAAAACCCTGCACTCTGATTGGCTGGCAACTGCGGCTGCTGGCTATAAGTAGCAGCCGCAGCCCAGCCAAAGTGGGTCCGTTCTGAGCTGTAGTCACTAATAAACAAAGAGCTTGAAGCACTCCGCGTCTGTCTCTTCATGCAAACTTAACAGATTCAACAGCCTCGTTTAAACAGGGCCAAACCAAGAACTTTTATGGCTAAGCAAAATCTCAGTTTAGAAGAAATCATTCCTTTTACTCTAAGTCACCAACAACCCAATAGGCATGCAAGGTAGGTGACCCCAGTTTTGGATGATTCTGTGTGGTGTACCTAATCAGTTGTGGGATTACTCCTTCCCTCTGTTCTTGGGAATCAAAACTTAATTTGAATAATTCACTGGAGTGGGCACATTCCACATCCCCTCCCTGAAATCTCACCATCTACTGGGAGGTCAGAAATGTGCCTTTTCCATGGCTGCCTCTACCTTGTGGAATACCACCTTCCCAGGGGCAATTTTGTAGGCTCCCACCATTCTAGACTTTTGGAAGGCTTTACTAATGTGCCAGGACTGTTTACTGTGGGACCTGCCAAGAGGAAATTGCAGCACAGGCTATTTGTTTTATTGTTTCATTATTTATACTGATTTATTATTGTTTTATGTATTGGTTTTGTCATTGTGAACTGCCCAGAGTTGCTTATGATGGGGCAGCCATATAAATCTTTTAAATAAATAAATACACAGCAATTTCTCAGGAATATTCAGATGGAGATGGCTCTAAAGACCTGGTTCTTTCCCCAGGTGATTGGCATTTCAATTCCCTGTTAGCTGATCAGAGTCACTTGGCAAGTGGTGGTCCTAAAAAGTGAAGAAATGAATACCTAAAATCAAATATATTGTTTTTTCTTTCCACCCCCCCAGCAAAACAAAATCCTTCTCTATTTCTATGTTGTAAGGTGACCTGAAAAAACAGGGAAAGTACAAAAAGTACAGTTATAGAGACTTACAGCAAGAGAGAAAGAGATTTTAAAAAATTAAATTAAGATGTATTATGTAAATTAAAAATAGCTGTAAACAGGTTCCTTTAAGGTTACCATTTAGGTTAAATACTGTAGACTGTTCTTTTAGATCTCACAGGATAATTCTTAGTAATTTATAGAGTGCTAATTAATTGTAGGCTACTAATCTTGGCCTTCTTTGATAATAATGATTTAATCCCAAATCTCTCACTTCCACAGTTGAAGGATTTTCTCAGGTTAAAACTCCAATCATTGCTCAGACTTGTCATTCTATTGATGGCTGTCAGATCCCTCTCTCTTCAGTCCCTCCTATCTTGAGTTTTAAACAGGGAGGTGGTGCCCTATATCCCCTTAATCCTGGTGCTTTCCTCTTAGGAAAGATATATATTTTAATGTCCTGAAGAAAAAAATTATGATTATCATCATATGATATACATTTACAGGCATTTGAAGCACAATTATGTTTTTCCGCCTGCCATTACAAGAGATAGACTGACCAACATCTTGCATTTCCCATTATCAAGACTAAGTTTTGTTATAGTAAATTGGGGCAGGCAAATATATTGTCATCACAGAAATTCATTCTGCAAAGTGACCTTTTGTCTTACATGGGAATTAAAAAAATGGAAGAATCAAAAATGTTAGTTTAAATGACTGCTGTGGAAACATTGCCAGGATGAGTTTTTTTCCTGAAGTTTAAAAACAATTGTAAATTTGCATTTGGTCATTGAGGACTGAAGATTTTTAAAGATGGTTGTGAGGTCATCAGCAGGATGACGCTGTACTTTTGATTTCTTCTTGTTTAAAGCTGTTTAATTGCTTTCCTGCATCCCCATTCTGTTTTCAACAGATATTGGCTCATTTCAGCTAATTTATTAATAGTTAAAGTAAAGGAAATAGAATTAATTGTTTTGCTACATGCAGTCTTGCTGCTCTGTGAATTGCAAACGGGTTCCATATGGCTTGTACACTGCTTATCTTTCTATTTGAGGGACTAAAGCATTGAGTGTAGGAAGCAGACTCTATGATAACATGGTTCCTTTGTCAAAACTATTTTATTCTACTTGCACAGACTCAACAACACAAATGAGAAATATACGCAGATGTATCAAAACCACTCTAACTTGCTGGCTTCGTGATCTGAGCCAGCTTTACGAAGATAAGATGCATAGTGAGAGAATACTGAAAAATTATGAACAATTCACTCCTATAGGTGCATGCCAACCTTCCTCAATTATCAGCAGCAAGATTCAAATCCAGAAAACTCCCACTGGCACCTGCCCAACATCTGCCCAACAACTTTAACATCAAATCCCAATGAAAAGCCAAATGGCTCACTGAACATGTAGTCATAGGAAGACATGTAAATAACCCCACAAAAATGGTGAAAGGCTTTGAACTACCATGTCAGCAGTGGACAATCCTGAATAGGATTCACACCTCACACAGCATCTGCCAGGATGCTCCATCTAAGTGGGGCATAGCATCCTCCCTTCACTGTGACTGTAGGATCCCACATCAAACTATAGATCACATTGTGACTGGGTATAAGCTGAGGGCCTATACCAGTCCAGCATCTGATTCTTTTTAATATAAACAGTGTTACCCTTCAATGGTTAGATGATCTAGACATTGGTATTTGAACATAGATCTTTTTAACATTTATATTTTATTGGGTTCTACTAATCTAGATGTTAACATATATTAACATCTAGACATCTAGGTGATTATATATATTGCTAATCCACGTCTAAATAAATGTATAAATCTAGTTGCACATTGAAGATAAATGTATTAGTTAAATGCCATGCCTATAGAAGGTGGTGACAAGAACTTATTCTACTTCCATTTTGTACTGAAGCTATCCCTTCAGTTTCTCTTTAATAAAATATCCTAGGTTTTCTATGGGAAATTAGATACATATTTGAATATCATGCTGTGTCAGTGTCATAGCTCGATTTGCAAACCCAGCTCACAGCCAGACAAGAAGCAATGGGGGACGGTATGGATTGGAATGCAAGGAAGGGAGGTAATGGAATGCAAAAGCACCAGCTTCACAGTGAGACATACCAGCATTCCAAGATCACTGGCTGGGAAAGTTCACTAAAGCCTGTTCCCCAAATAAACTGAACATAATTGATTGGATAGAGTAAAGTGACAGTGGGAATGGTGCAGTGGCCTAACAATCAGTTGCCTCACAATCAGGAGGCTGTGAGTTTGATCCTAGGTAGAGGCAGATATTTCTCTCTCTGGGTGCACTGAGAATATATCTGCTGCATAAAGCTCTGCATTGGCGACAGGAAGGGCATCCAGCCAGTAAACACTCAGCTCCATTCAGATGCCCAACTCCACCCCACAAGGGATTATGGGGTCATTAAAAGAAGAAGATGATGAATAAAATGACAATGGGAGGGCCATGGGGAAGAAGGGAACATTTAACTATGCAGTTTCCATGTGAAACCATTAGAATTGGCTTCACTGCTTCCATATCCATATCTGCTCAATAAATTATACTCTTAGAAACAAAGAATGGCCCAGGAGTCTTTATTTGCTGCGTGTACTGAGTGGAACAGTTGGCAGTCAGATTCCCTCTAAAAAATCTCTGGCAACATTTGCTCTTCTCGGCATATATATTACTAGCCTTTACTTGAGATATCTAATAGGATACTTCCTGTTTAATTTTCTGGGCAATAAAAGGATTTAAAGCATATTAATTCAGTCAGAGTTAATTTACTCCATTCTTTCCCCCCCGCACCATTCTTTGCAAAATTATTTTTCACTGCTCTTATAGAAGCTCTTATTTTGTAAATGAATGAGTTCATTACATTTGGTTTCAGATGTGATTTTTCCTTATTGGAAATGTCAGCTTTCACAGTTCATTAACATTGGAGAAAGAAGGAGGCAATAAGACATACATACAAACAAACAAAAATAGAAAGTAGGAAGACTAGGAAACATGGCAGAAAGACACAAGCATCTCAGACATAATAAGGAAAAAATATCAAAGTGTATAGTTTTAACTGAAAGTTCCTTCCAAACCTGGTGGTTGATATTTAAGTTGATAATCATATTATTCACTTTGGCTACCTTCAGTCAAGACCTGCATCCCATAGGCTTGCAACCACAAATGAGCCCCACATTTATTTTGCTAGGTGAGACAGTTTTTAAGTGAGTTTTGCCCTAGGTTATGACTTTTCTTGCCATAGTTGTTAAGTGAATCTCTGCAGTTCTTAAATTAGTAACATGGTTGTTAAGTGAATCTGGCACCCTCATCCAGTTTGCTTGTCAGAAGGTCGCAAATGGCAATCATATGACCCCGGGACACTGCATCCATCATAAATTTGATCCAGTTGCAAAGTGTCCAAATTTTAATCTTGTGACTGTGGGGATGCTGCAATGGTCATAAGTGTGAAACACAGTCATAAGTTACTTTTTTTAGTGCTGTTGTAAGTTGAAACTGTCACTAAATTAACTGTTGTAAGTTGAGGACTACCTGTAGATGAAGAAAAAGTAGATCTTTCATTAGAGGCATTTTCTGGAGTACTCACTATGTGTGTAACTCTTCCAAGTTTGTAGTATCTGAATGTGCTCCTTAGTTTTCAGTCATGCCATCTTTTCACAACGGGTGATAAATCCAGAAAAAAGTGATATTGATCAGCAGTGTACTACAACCTGCCAATATCTCTTTGACATATTATTATGCTAATTTCAGGTCTTCCATTAGGTCTGGAGTTGACTGTCAACTAGTATGTATGTCTATAACAGTTTAATTTAATCATTGTGGCATGATGCCCATCTCTTGAAATTTAAAAAGAATGGAGAATCCAGATTCAATTTTTATTATTAAACTCATAAAACGATTGAAAAAGACATTCTACAATCTACTGTGGATACTTTATCCATCATAGAAACAAATTATTTTTGTGCAATACATTTTGACATTTCGGTACTTTGCATCAAAAAAACCCCTGAAATCAATTGATCATCACCAGTCAGCAAAGTGTCAATGTTTCTCTATCCATCATAATGATAATTTATTAATATGTCTATAACACATAGCAAAAATGTGAAATATAAAAGTATAATATCTTAAATTAGATATGAAGAAATGGACGCATAGTTGATATGTAATAGAATATTGAATATTGTTCTCAGAGACTTTGGCTTCTGAAGAATGATAGAAAATCCAGAATAGTTAGCAGGTAGATAATACTAGATCAGAAAATCTAAAAGAAAAGCAAGAAAAGGGGAGGATAGGTTAGAAAAATTGTCTGTGGTATTTGAAAAATAATTGCTTAGTTTTGTGGGTTAACATTTCTCAGGATCACTTTTTTATGTGAAATGATATGAAATTATATGTGCAGCTATTTGGGTTTATTGGCATTTCTGGGGAAGATAAAAAATTTATGAAGTCTCTCAGAGTATGGGTGTTGCTGAAGGAAGGAATGCTTTTTTTTGCATCATATTATTGATGGGTATGTCTTACCTAACAAAGCGACAGACTATGGGTGACATGATAGCAGTCTTCCAATATTTGAGGGGCTGTCATGGGTGAGGGTCAACCTACTCTCTACAAAGCACCTGAGGGCAAGACAACAAGGAGCAGGTGGAAGCTTATCAAGGAGAGATCCAACCAAGAGCTAAGGAGAAATTTCCTGACAGTGAGAACAATTAATCAGTGGAAAGGTTTACCTTCAGAAGTTGTGTGTGCTCTAAAACTGGAGATTTTCAAGGAGAGACTGGATAGCCATTTGTCCCAAATGGTAAAAGATGTCAGGGTTCCAAGTAATATACCATAGCAAACAAAACTCTTCCTCAAAGAATAGGTTTATTGGATATGTCATATTGGCACAGGTTGGTGAAAACCGGCTCTGAATATTCCCGTGGTTTTCAGCTAATTAAAAGTAAAAGTTTATCACTTTCTCAAAACAATCAATCACATGGTCCAATCACCATACTGTTCAGTTGCTAGGTGACTCCCTACTTCCAAGTATCTGCAGAAATGTCCTTGGTTCCCACAAGAAAGTATTTTGTTTTGGCTACAACTATCTCTATCGCCCCCTCCCTATCCCTCTTCTCTGGTGTGTCAGCACTGAAGTCTCAAAATGGCCTGTCAGGCCAGTTTTAGGCTTGACATTTTTTAAAAATTAGATTTATATGCCGCCCTTCTCCGAAGACGCAGGGCAGCTTACAATTTTTGGGATACAACCCAGTGTGCTCAGCAATAGCCTTCATTCCATTGTAGATGCCTGCTTATTACTAAGTGGCATTTTTACAAAGTCAGCTTATTGCCCCCGGCAATCTTGGGTCCTCAATTCACCTACCCCGAGAGGATGGAAGGCTGAGTCAACCTTGAGCCTGGTGGGATTCGAGCCTACAGTAATTGTAGGCAGCTGGAACTTAAATGCAGGCATTTAACAGCCTGAGCCACCAAGGCCCTTAGACATAGGGAGCAGGTTGAGCAGGTTGGACTAGAGAACCTCCAAAGTCCCTTCTTATTCTGTTAGTTGATTCAAGTGACAGAAGGTACAGAACAATTTCTTCTGTTCTTGATTTATGCTCTCACTGCAGCTAAAAAATAAGTAGAGGTGGTTATGGGAAGGGATTATTTTCAGTCTTGAATTAAGAACTAAACTGAAGAACTGAAGTCCTTTACATTCAGCATTAGATTAAATACAATTACTTTGAGCATTCAGGGTTTATATTCCAATCTTGGAATTTGCAATTCTAGATGGTGTCTCTAGAGCCAGGATATTCTTTTCACTTTTGCAATTTAAATTCTTATTTGCACAACACTCAAGAGTCAATTATTGCTACAATCAGAATGTTTTTCCCTCCAAGAAGTTAAAGCTACAAGCTAATAAGCCTTTGTTAAAAATGCCTAGTGGTGCTGGTTGCCTAGCCAGATGCATGCTTGCCTACACAGGTGCAAAAGCAGTTTATAGTTTTCAAGTTCATCCTGCTTTTAATTGCAAATATGGCAAATTTGTGTGATAAGCATATTAAATTCAAACTGCACGAGCATCACTATTCTAAATCAAAATGTGACTCTAATACACTACTCTAATATACTGGCAGCAATCAATTAGTAGCATTCACCACATTTAAAAAATAGTTAACAACTTGTCATAATGTGTAAAAGAACAGCTCTCCTCTTGCTTATTCACATTTCAAGAGGCATATGACATTAATAAACAAGGAATGGAAGGCCAACAATAATCTGGAAGTATACTTTCCTTACATCCTTATATTTCTGTGCTAATTTAAGGGGGTGTGCATTGCCATCTCCCAAAAAACCAACATTGATTGAATGATTGAAACAATTAATTATCCTTCCAGAATCTACCTCTTTGCTTTTAATGAAAGCTTTCAGTTATTTTCTCAGGTCCACAAAACCAATCTGTTCTTTAAAAGAAGCACAGTGGTTGGGAGTGTGATTGACTTCGACACTATCATGTCACAGCCATCTGCTAATTGGAATACATTGAAAACTTCTGAAGTTGATCAAATTTCTGTCACTTTTAGCTGGCAGTTAATATGGGGGACAATGTACAGGACCAGGAGGAATGAACACACAGAGACAGGGAGAGAGGGGGGAGAGAGAGAAAGAGGGAGAGGGAGGGAGAGAGAGAGAAAGAGAGAGATATTTCTGAATTGAATTAGAAACATGACAAATCAATCACTGGATATGTTTGCATCATCTCTAATGATCTAAGTGCTAGAGCCCACTGTAACTACATAGCCAAAAAGGCATTAAGAGTTGTTAACCTAATCTTACGTAGCTTTTTCTCTGTTAATATCACACTATTAACTAGAGCATAGAAAACATTTGCTAGACCAATACTTGAATACAGCTCATCAGTCTGGAACCCGCATTACGTATCTGATATTAATACAGTTGAGAAAGTCCAGAAATATTTCACTAGAGGAGTTCTACACTCCTCTACTCATTGCAGAATACCTTATGCCACCAGACTTTAAACTCTAGACCTAGAAAACCTAGAACTACACCACCTTCGGTCCGATCTAAGTATAGTATATAAAATCATTTATTGCAATGTCCTACCTGTCAATGAATACTTCAGCTTCAACCATAACAATACAAGAGCACACAATAGATACAAACTCAAGGTAAACCTCACCAAACTTGATTGCAGGAAATACAACTTCAGCAACAGAGTGGTCAATGTCTGGAATACTCTACCTGACTCTGTGGTTTCTTCCCCAAACCCCAAAAACTTTAACCTTAGACTATTGACCTCACCCCTTTCCTAAGAGGTCTGTAGGGGGCATGCATAAGCACCCCAACATGCCTACTGTCCCTCTCCTATTGTTTCTTTTTATTTTTCTTATATGTATCCATTTCATGTATTCATAATTATGTTTATACTTAGACCTATTATCTTGTAAGCGATTGACAAATCAAATAAATAAATAAAAATAAATAAAGGTGGAGGTAGAATTCTATATTTAAAATTCATTATGCCTGCAGGTATTTAACCTGATTAGATGGATTCCTGGTTTAGAGTATCTGTTCAGAAACTCACAGAAATGGCTGCACCTGAAGGGGGCAGAGTAAAGCTTTTTGAAAAACAGACATGAAAACAATGCAGCTTATCAGACAAGCTTAACTGGGAATCACTGGGAGACCTCAAAATTTCTCTGATGAGCCAAGTCACCAGATGAGAGAAGCAGTATGGGAAGAAGTGAAGGATGGAATAGCTAATCTGTCCCTTTCCATTCTCTTATTCTCTATGATCTTCAGGAGATGAAATAACAATTGCAGAAACATAAATTTCTTGATTCAGCTTCATTCAAAACCTTTCTTTGAATCACAAATATACTCTTAGTCTTCTAGTCAACTGCACTCCTTTTCAACCATTTACCAATGACCATAGCTTCTAAATTTAGATCTTCTCATGAACTTTGACTTATGGGGATTGTCAGGAAAGCTACATTTCAAAGCCAAAATCAGAGAAATATTTGTTTTGTCATTAGATCTATAGCAAAATATAGTCTTGCTCACCCTTAGGGAAATTATTTCCTGAATTGTAGAGAGTACAACATGTCCAATGAGATATTTCACTTGCAACCAATCCTTTCCCTATAATATTTGGTTACTTTGGAAAGTTCTGTGATTTTAAACTTTGTTTTTGTTAAGTTTGCATGAAGAGACAGACGCGGATTGCTTCAAGCTCTTTGTTTATTAGTGACTACAGCTCATAACAGACCCACTTTGGCTGGGCTGCGGCTGCTACTTATAGCCAGCAGCCGCAGTTGCCAGCCAATCAGAGTGCAGGGTTTTCCCGCACTTTTTAAACCAATCATTTCTTACATTTTACAAGAACAGGTCAAACTAAACCAATGCTTTAAACCTGCATACATAACACCCCTCCCCAATGGTTCAGTCCATACTCAAACCCCAGCCTATCTAATGTATTCTTTTAAATAGGCGGGGCTCTTACGTGTACGTTGAGACCTACGTGGTTCAGATGTTTTAAGGTTCTCACCTTGTGAGGGAGGAAATGTGTCTGCTGACATTTCCTTACTAGGACTTACAATAATGGTAGAACCTGTTTGGTTACTACAACCTGGTCTCTCCTCCCAATCCATCTCCAACCCAATGTCAGCACCTAAATCAGGTAGTGATGTGCAATCTTCCATTTGTGAAAATGGTTGTTGGTATTGTGACAGGTTTTGGGGTGGTTCCTGTCATGTTAGCTGGTTATACATGGGGTTGATTCTTGCTTGCTGATTACACTCATGATCCTCCTCTTCCCCCCTAGAAGAGGCAGTAGGTATGGGAACCAGAGAGGAGCAAAAGCGATGCTCCTGAGGCAATCTGGATCTTAACTGATCAATGTGCCTGCTCCAGAGGACACCATCCTCCGTTTGTACCCTGTAAGACCTGGGCCTGTGATTTGGGTTATTTCAGCAGGAATCCATAATGGTTCACCCATAAGGTTCTTACCATAAACAGAATCACCCACAGTGAATGTGCGAATTTTGCTAGTGGAATCTAGTGGTGCGTTGGGTGCGTAAGTGGGATGAAGGCGATCAAGGGGAGACCTGAGTTTCCCACCCATCAAGAATTCAGCTGGGGACAAATTATTTGAGGGGTTGGGAGTGATATGCTGAACACTGAGAAGTTTTTCAACTCTCTCAGTGATATCCCCTGGACCCAACTGCTGAAGTTTTTCCTTGGTAAATCGTACCATACGTTCAGCCCGGCCGTTATCCGAAGGATGCCCAGGGGCTGTCAGGGCATGTCTGATACCCTGTTGTGCTAGATAGGATTCAAAAGGGTTGGATGTAAATTGAGGGCCATTGTCAGAAACAAGCACATCAGGTAACCCGTGAGTTACAAAAAGCTTTTTAAGCTGTTTGATGACAGCTTCAGTTGTGGTAGATGCCATAGGGATGACCTCTAGCCATTTGGAATATGCATCAACTATAATAAGGAAGGTGTGCCCTCTGGTAGGGCCAGCAAAATCAATGTGAATGCTGGACCATGGGCCCCTAGGACATTCCCATTCCTGTGTGGGGGCGAGAGGTGGGGCAGGCCTGACTACCTGACAGTTGGGACAAGATGCAACCCAGTTTTCAACCATTTTGTCAATACCTGGCCACCATATATAACTCCTGGCCAATCCCTTCATTCTGACAATACCCGGATGACCCTCATGTAACATTTCCAAAACCTTTTTGTAGTTTTGCAGGAATAACCACCCTGTTACCCCACAAAATACATCCTCTTAATACAGATAATTCAGTTTGCCTGGATTTGAAAGGTTGGGCGAGTTGAGGTAGATCTTGAAGTGGCCAACCCTTCTTAATCCAGCCTATAACAGGAGCCAATAAAGTGTCTTTGGCAGTCTCTCTGGCAATTTGAGCAGCATGTACTGGAAGCTTGGCAACAGTTTCTAGAAAGAGGTATGAGTCTCAGGAACAGGGTCCTCAATGTGTGAAGGAAGTGGGCAGCGACTCAAAGCATCTGCATGCCCAATGTCTTTACCAGGTCTGTGGATGAGTTTGTATGAATAAGCAGCAAGAAATTCAGTCCATCTCAGCATTCTTGGTGACAGGATCGGGCGTTGGTTTGTCCCCTGCCACAATACCTAAAAGAGGTTTGTGATCTGTGACAACAGTAAATGTTCTCCCATATAAATACTCATGGAATTTCTTGACAGCTGCTACAATTGCCAAGGCTTCCTTATCCAGTTGGCTGTAGTTCCTCTCTGCTTTAGTCAAGGTGCGAGAGTAAAATGCAATAGGAGCTTCCCTCCGCTGGGAAGCATATGGCTCAATACCGCCCCCACTCCAAAAGGGGAGGCATCACAAGTCAGAACAACAGGAAGATTCTCAGAGAACTGTATCAGCACAGCATCAGACGTGATTTGTCTCTTGATATTGTTAAATTCAGCTTGTTCCTTCCTCCCCCAGACCCAAACAGATTTCTTGTCCAGCAACCTATGTAGGGGTTCTGCAATGGTTGCCTTCTGAGGTAGAAACATATGATAAAAGTTAATGAGTCCCAAAAATGCTTGCAGATCTGTTTTGCATTTTGGCCTGCGGGCTTCTTTGATTGCCCAAACCTTTGCTTCTGTGGGGTGGATGCCATGTTTATCAATCATGTAACCCAAGAATTCCACTTTATCTGTTCTAAGTGTGCATTTTTCTTCTTTAACTTTTAACCCCGCTTTTTTGAATCTAGTTAAGACTTCCCTGAGTCTCTCGTGTAACTGAGTGTCATTTTCAGCAGAAATTAAAATGTCATCAAAATAGGGCACCACCCTGGCAATCCTTGTAACATTCTTTCCATAAGGCTTTGGAAGATGCCTGGTGCCACGCTTACTCCAAACTGCAACCTTTTGCATTTGAAAGCACCTCTATGGGTTACAATGGTTTGGGCTTCAGCAGTGGCATCATCAACTGTTAATTGTTGATATGCCTGTGCCAGGTCCAACTTGGCAAAAACTGTGCCCCCTCCAAGGGAATGTAATAAATGATGCACTACTGGAACTGGATATGCGCTCTGTTGTAGTGCACGGTTCAATGTCCCCTTGTAGTCTCCACAGATTCTCACTGACCCATCAGCCTTGACTGGTGTGACTATGGGTGTCTCCCCCTGGAGTGATCAGTGGGCTCTAAAACCCCTTGGGCTATTTTTAAGTGCAAATGGCAAATTTCTGGGTTTTAAACGGATTGGTTGTACCTTGGGATCTAGGTTAAAGGAGATAGGGGTCCCCAAGTACTTGCCTAATCCGTTGCTGAAGACCTCTGGAAACTCAGACTTCAAGGCCTCTTCCCACTCAGTGTTGCTCACGTGATTGATGCCAGTCACCTCGATGCCCAGCGGGTTGAACCACTCAAGGCCCATCAGACTTGGCCGGTCCTTGTCCACGATGGTCAGTGGTAGGCGTTTGGTTGTGGCCCTTGAACTTCACGTTGAATTCTCTTGTTCCAACTACTGGAATCTTGTTCCCTTGGTAGTCTTTAAGAGTCAATGCTTGCTTCTTGAAGTGCTTCTTCTGGATGTTGGGAAGAAGACTGTGAATAGTGTCCCATGACACCATAGATAGGTATGAACCTGAGTCCACTTCCATTTGGCAAGGCCTTCCTTCAATAAATACCTTGACATGCACTTTTTTACTTCTTAAGGGTGATGAATGACCAATGGTGACTGTTTGATGAGTTTCATTCTTCCCATTTGCTTCTGTGCTGCGCCCCATTTTCTCACAGAAATTGTTAGGCTTGAATTTTTGTCTTTGCTTGTAGCAAACTTTCTTCTGATGGGTGGAGTACTGGATGATTTGCAGACTCTTGCTAGGTGTCCTCTTTTATCACAATGGAGGCAAATGGTGTCTAAAAACTTGCATTCAGTGCGGGGGTGGCTTCCCCACACCCTCTGCAGTAGAAATCTTGCCTCTTTCTTCCTAGGTCTTTCTTTTTCCTCTCCATTCTGAGTCTGTAAATTCCTTCCTCCACCTCACTGCAGTCTGACTCAGAATCTATTTGCTCACAATGAGTTGTTGTGGACTTTTCCACATCAGGATGGCTTGTGGCCTTGTTGATTTTCTTCATGGCCGCTGCTGAGGACTTGGTAGCCTCACCTGAAGAGGCCTCTTCTATGCTTCCTTCAGCGTGATCTTAGGTCTTAGTAATAACTTGCTCTGAAGCACCTTGTCTTTAAGGCCCAGAACAAATCGATCGCGCATGGCCTCTTCTAAATTGTTAAATTCACATGCACCCCCAATGTCTCTTAAATTTGCCACGAAGTCGTTTACGTTTTCGCTTTCCCCTTGATCCCGATGGTAAAACTCGTGTCTCTTAATGAGGCACGACACTTGTGGGGCGTAATGGACTCTTAACAACTTTTCTAAGTCAGGCCATTCCATTACCTTCACGTCTGGAGCTCCCGCCAATGCCTTCGCCATCTTGAAAACGGCCGGACCGCAATGCGTGAGAAAGACTGCCCTCTTCCGCTTCTCGGAAATGTCAGCGAGATCATTTCCTTCCAGATACATTTGGAAACGATCTGCAAATGACTCCCAATCTTCTGCCGTCGGATCGAACGGGGCTGGGGGGGTGTTCAGTGCAGCCATCTCTCTCTTCTTCTGTTCCGCGTTGCCTTCTTCTTCAGGGAGATCCCATCCTCGTCACCAGTGTTAAGTTTGCATGAAGAGACAGACACAGAGTGCTTCAAGCTCTTTGTTTATTAGTGACTACAGCTCAGAACGGACCCACTTTGGCTGGGCTGTGGCTGCTACTTATAGCCAGCAGCCGCAGTTGCCAGCCAATCAGAGTGCAGGGTTGTCCCGCACTTTTTAAACCAATCATTTCTTACATTTTACAAGAACAGTTCAAACTAAACCAATGACTTTAAACCTGCATACATAACAGAATGTACTGTAATAGCACCTTGGAAAGTTGTCTACAGAATCAGTGCAGGATTATTCTGATTTTCTTTCTCACAATTAGCCTTAACTGCATCGGACAAATTCATATTAAAAAAAATTGGCAGTGGGATACCTCACCACCCAATTCTGGGTTTCCATATTATAGAAGCTCCTACAATCTCCAATTACTCTGGATTCATGTATACATTCTCCAAAACAATTCAGTGGGCTGCAGGCACCCATTCCAAGTTTGAGAATTTTTTGGGGGAAAATAAGTATGCTAAACCCAATGCTTATCAATTATTTAATTCCGTAGTATATCCATTTTATATTTCTACAATGTTATAGGCATCTACACATTAAATGAGGAGTTCTGTAGGATTTCCTCCCAGATAAATGAGTACACTATCACAACTAACAATTTTGCATCTCATCATGAATATTGCATTGTGTTTCCCCAAAGAATGAAGAATGTTAAACAAATATGCTTCCTGATGCATTTAATTTCTGTGCACGCAGCTTTATGGATATTACACAATATAATGGCTACAAAAATATCGGTGTGCTCCCTATATCCCATAGGTCATAGTACCAACCTAGCGTAGCACAAGTAATTAGTGAATCACTCATTTTAATGAGCATATGATAGTTTCAAATGGCTTTGCTGTATTTATCACAGCCTGTTTA
This sequence comes from Naja naja, assembly GCA_009733165.1. Taxonomy (NCBI): domain Eukaryota; kingdom Metazoa; phylum Chordata; class Lepidosauria; order Squamata; family Elapidae; genus Naja; species Naja naja. The sequence continues at coordinate 11,020,123 of CM019156.1, read as the reverse complement.
TGTTATGGCATATAACTAGATATTTTTAACATTGATAATGAAACCCTCTCTTTCGCTAAACATTTATTTGGCCCAGTTTTAAACACTCATGGTATTTACAGTAATGCTCCAGAACAAGCTTAGTCTATTTTAAGTGCTGGACTCAGAGAAACTCCTTCAGTTCTTTTGGTTTGATATGTGATTTTTAATCTCATATATTTCACTGAAAGCTTTCCACTGGTATTTATTTTAAAAGTAACAGGGGTGATCATGGATTTTCTTTAGCCTTCTTGTTTAATCAAAATGACCCAATTCACATTTCCTGATTTAAAATACAAATGAGAAGCTTTATTCTGCTTTCCTGAGTTAACCTCCTTTTTGAAATACAGCACTCAGTTAAAGCTGGGCACCACAATAAATTCAACATTATCATAGTGTATCTCTCCCCACCATGAATGACAGTTGTTAGTAGCCATTTATTTCAGACCAACCTTACATAACATAAAACCTGGAAAGAAAATAAGATGAAAGATAAAATAAGGTAAATAAAACAAAATGGACTGAAAGATATATTGAATGGAGCCAGCATGGGTGAAACTTTTTTGTTTGGGTAAAGCACTCTGAATACTGAAGCTGTTCAGTGAAAAGGACATAAAAGATACAGCCTGAAGACAAATTATTGAGCAGTTGAACTTGCTACTATTAGGTTGAAAGGGAAAACAATGCATTCCTCTAGGTTTTACTTAATTCCACATTCATAAATCCATTCCTAAAGCCACATAATTCTGCAGATATTTCCTTGTTAGCTAAGAAATAGCTATAAGACTAAAAATAGTCTTATGGCTATTTATTATGCAAAAGGGAAAGCAATCATAAGAAGTGATCATAACTGATAGGAAGCATCAGAAAATAGGAATGTCCATGGACTGTAAAGGAATATAAAGATAAACTGGATAAAGGCGTGGCTGTGTCTTTAAAGGAGGAGAAATGGTAACTCAGCCCTGGAAAATTGTGAGAAAGAAAATCAGAATAATCCTGCATTGATTCTGTTGAGTGTAGATTGTTTTATGAACTGGTCTACCCTGAAGATCTGACATCAATTTTAAGTATCATTTTATATTTTAAGTCACCATTAAGTTACCATTATATAAAAAACAAAATCAAGATGAGGTTATTTATCATGCTTTCTACTTTCCCATGACTGATGTGCATTTTTGACTCAACCATTAAAATTATCCAAGTAACCTCTATATTTTCTTACATGAATGTACATTTGATTATCTATATCTATCTATCTATCTATCTATCTATCTATCTATCTATCTATCTATCTTAAAGGCTAACTTTTGTTCTTTATCTTCACAGACAGTTTTTATGGATCTAGGATTTGAAATATGACTTCATACTTAAGTCTGACTAGTTTGATATGCTCTAAAGGAGATTCTGTCACCCTTTCTGGCTTAGGTCAGAGAATATAACATAAAGCAGATTCAGAACCGTAGCAATAACTTAAAGGTTTGTATAAGTTCAAATTCAGGATCAAGAAAGCCAATTCTGTCATTAGAATTAACATCACATTTTGGAACAGGGCCTGAAGTCTAATTACTGCATGGATACATGTCCTTCAGAAAGGGGCTTCTTTAAAAGTATCCCAACACCAGCTGAAAACTGTTGTCAGATTGTCCTAGAGAAAATGATTTATGGGCAATATGAACATAGCTTGTTTGTCAGAACAATATTTTTATCAACATTTATGCAATACTGCTGTTCAAATCAGAATCCAACTAATAAGTTCATCATATCTGACCAATATCAGTTTTCCAATTCCAACTGCGTCTTTCAGAATTGTAGTGCTTTTTAATATTATGGATAAATATTTGTCCCTGGATTGAAGAAGCATAATGCCTGATTCTGTTTCCAAACTATAACTTCACTCTTCCTTTTCAGGATTTTGTGTGTGTGTGTGTGTGTGGGGAATCCTACAGCTTTGGGTTCTTTTTCTTCTCAGCCTTTATATCATTATGCATATTGATGAAATGACACCAAAATCATTGTTGATTCATTTGTGAAAACTTGTGCATACTGGTAGAGCATTGTACAATAAAGATGTGCTAATCCGGGATCCATGAATATATGTAGAAATAAACTTTAGATGTGGTATATTTATTTGTGAAAACAATCAAGAGATTAATTATCAGACTTGGCTTTAAACCATGAATTTCCTGGCTTCTTAGGAGATTACTGGGTACATTTCATAAGATCACCCTGCTGGTTATTCAAAAGGTCAAAAGACACTTGTATTTTGCTTTGTAATTACAGACAGCATATTGAACAAAATTATTCCAGCATAATTTTAGTACATCTAATTTATTCCCCCTCCCCCCATTGCTATTAGCCTGATTATTTCTAGTCTAGTCTGATTATTCATAACTATTAGTGATTACAAATAGCTTTGAAAAGTTTTCTCCCAAGGCCTAATTTATCTGTTCTTCTCTGTAAAGTTAACCAATGTTCCAAAGATGTATTCAACCCTCCCAGGAAATTCCTTTAATACCATTCTCATTGATTCAATTCCTTAACAAATATAGTGCAGGGAGTAAGATGGCTTCATCTATTGACCATGGCCTTCTAAGTCTGATAATGATTTGATATGAGAATAACTCCATGCAAATTAGATGCAAGACGAATCAGAAATTGACTGCTTCTATTCTGGTCTGACAAGGAATAAAACAGGACTGTATTCTATTTATTTTATTTATTTATTTATTTGATTTGTCAAACATTTACAAGATAATAGGTGTTAAGTATAAACATGAGTAAGAATACAGGAAATAGGTATGAATAAATAGGGACAATAAGACAGGAATGGTAGGCATGATTGTGCACTTATGCACGCCCCTTACAGACTCTTAGGAATGGGGTGAGGTCAATAGTGGATAGTTTGAGATTAAAGGAGTGGGGGTTAGAGGATGTAACAACAGAGTCAGGTAGTGCATTCCAGGCATTGACCACTATGTTGCTGAAGTTGTACTTTCTGCAATCAAGTTTGGAGAACTCTGGTTCCCTTAATGTTCAACTTTTGTAGAATTTACTCTGTGGCTAAATCTGAAACCATTTCCTTGTTCTTGACCACTGTCTTTTGTCTTTTATCTTATCTTATCTTATCTATTTTATTATTTTATTTTTGATCACTGATGCCATTGCTGTCTCATCCAGTAGGATTTAGCAGATGCCTAGGAACATACAAGCATCCTTTTGCCTTAAGGAAAAATTAAACAGAAACTGAACCTATTCGTAAATTATTTATTTCCAGTGTTTTATCCATGGACATCCATGCCTTTGTTAATCAAAGGAATCAATGTTTCATCATGTTTGGAAGCTCAAAAGCCCAAATTAGACTGATCTTCAGGAGACAAAACAATATTTTATTTTATTTTTATTTATTCAATATATTAGCCCCCACATGGTAAATCTGGGCAGCTTAAAATATTAAAATTTATTAATTTTATTAATATTTAATATTAACATTTAACTTTTTGAGGTGGAGAGATGAGAGGGTTATTATTTAAATAAATATATAGCTTTACTTGAAAAACTTCATTTTGTTTTAAGAAAATTTAAAGACTTTTAAGAAGTTACATTTCCTAGATGCTCTAGCGGCATAACTTCTCTTCCAACACGGCCCCAAACAATGTATAAACTAGTAACTCTGTAAAGTTCAAATTCACATGCTTTTTATCTGATGTTATCCTTACAATAATCCTGTGAGACAGGTGAAGCTGAGCTCTGTAAGTGAACTTTATAATTGAATAGGGATTTGATCCTTCTTTCTATTCCCAGTCCAGTATTAGCTCTCCATGCATGATCACAGAGAGAGGGGGGGGGGGGGGAGGGGAGGAGAGGAGAGGGAGAGAGACTTTGAGAAACAACAAATAAAATGTGAACTGTGAAATGGACTGTCTGGTGTAATTCTGAAACAAGGTGAAAACTGCAAGAAATTTATTTTCCCAACCTGCCATATATTTTAGGAATTTAGGGTATAATAATTGTTAAGTTTGCATGAAGAGTCAGACGCGAGGAGTTCCAGCAAAGACTTTATTAGTGACTACAGCTCGAATGGACCCATCCTGGCTTGGCTACGGCTGCTTCTTATAGCCTGCAGCCGTAGCTGCCAGCCAATGGAGTGCAGGGATTCTTCCGCACTATTTAAACCAATACCATTTGACATTTTACAAGAACAGTTCAAATAAACCAATAACATTCAAACCTACATACATAACACCCCTCCCCACTAGGTTCAGTCCATACCAACCCCAACCTTCGTATGTATTCCTTTAAATAGGTGGCTCTTACTGACGTTGAGACCTTCGTGGTTCAGAAGTTTTAACGTTCTCACCCATGAGAGGGGAATGTGTCTACTGACATTTCCCTGTTAGGACTTCCTGTGAAAGAAGATCCTGTTAGAACTGTTAGAATCTGGTCTCTCCTCCAACCCATCTCCATTCCAATGTCAGCACCCAAGTCAGGTAGTGATGTGCAATCTTCCACTTCTAAGGATGGATCTTGGCATTGGTGACAGGGTTCGGATGGTTCCTGTCCAACGGCTCGTTACACATGGGTTTGATTCCTTTTTGCTGATTTTCCTCCTGTTCCCTCCCTTCCCACCCCGAAGAAACATCAGGTGAGGGGACCTGAGGAGACAGGGGCGATGTTCTTGAGGGACCCTGGATCTAAGTTGGTCAATGTGCCTGCTCCAGAGGGAGCCATCCTCTGTTTGTACCCTGTAAGAACGAGGGCCCGTGATGTGAGTTATTTCAGCAGAATCCACAAGGGTCACCTATAAGGTTCCTAGCATAGACAAAAGACTCCCACACTAAAAGAACGAACTTTGGAAGTGGAATCCGTGGTGCGTTGGGTGCGTAAGTGGGATGAAGCGGTCAAGGGAAGACTAATTTTCCTGCCCATCAACAACTCTGCTGGGGACAAGTTATTGATGGGCTAGAGTGATTTGTTGAACACTAAGAAGCTTTTCAAGCTTCTACAGTGATGTCCCCCAGGACCCAGCTGCTGAAGCTTCTCTTTGGTAAAGCATACTATGCGTTCAGCCCGCTCCGTTGCAGTAGGTGCCCTGGGCAGTGAGGGCATGTCTGATGCCCTGTTGAGCTAGAAAGGATTCAAAATGTTAGATGTGAATTGAGGGCCATTGTCAGAGACAAGGACATCTGTAACCCATGGGTTACAAACAATTTTCTGAGCTGCTTGATAACAGCCTCAGTAGTAGTGGATGTCATTGGAATTACCTCTAGCCATTGGAGTATGCATCTACTTTCATCACTAGAAAGTGTGCCCTCTTGTAGGCCTGCAAAATCATGTGGATTCTAGACCATGGGCCCCTTGGACATTCCCATTCCTGTGTGTGGGCATGAGGTGGGCAGGTCTGAGCTACCTGGCAATTGGGACAAGAGGCTACCCAGTTTTCAACCATTTGTCAATCACCTGGCCACCATACATAACTCCTGGCCAAACCTTTCATCCTTACAATCCCAGGATGACCCTCATGTAACATTTCCAAAACCTCCCTTTGCAGTTTTGCAGAATAACCACCCTGTTACCCCACAAAATACATCCTCTTAATACAGATAATTCAGTTTGCCTGGACTTAAAAGGTTGGGCAAGGTGAGTAGATCTTGAAGAGGCCAACCTTTTCTTAATCTCAGCCCATAACAGGTGCCCAACACAGCATCTTTGGCAGTTTCTTTGGCAATCTCAGCAGCATGGAGCTGAAGCTTAGCTAAGTGGTCTCCAGGAAAAAGGTGTGAGTTTCAAGTTCAAAGTCCTCCTTGTGGCAAGGTAGTGGCAACGACTCAGTGCATCAGCATGTCCAATGTCCTTGCCAGACCTGTGAATCAGTTTTTGTAGGAATAGGCTGCAAGAAATTCAGTCCACCTCAGCATTCTGGTGACAGGATATTAGGGTAGTTTGTCTCTGCCACAATGCCTAGTAAAGGTTTGTGATCTGTAACAATGG
>CM019156.1:10792355-11013117 GCA_009733165.1 Naja naja | reverse complement strand
TGGAGTCACTCTCACAGTTTAGGAGTCACATCCCTGAGTAGTCATTGGGATCACTTTGGCCTTTACTTTCCATATCTTTTCTAGTTCCAACTTCAGGCCCTCCAGTTTCTCATATTCTTTCTTGCTGATGTTGCTGTCACTTGGCACTGTTACAATTATCAACACTGCTCTCTTCTGTTCCTTATCTGGTTAATAGGCCAATATTTGCCTATCCATCAGGATCTGGTTCTTAACTCTCTTATTCTCCAAGGGTACCCCTTAAACCATGACTTATTTCCAGCAGATCTAGAAAGAACATCTGATATTTCTCAGCAACTGACTTGCCAATAGCATTCCATTGGGATTCATACTTCTGACATGTAATATACTCCAAATCCTAAGGTAGTGAATTTCTACTAGACATCGTATTGAATTTCCTACAATATCAAAAAAAAACCCACCCAGTCTCACTTTGCTCTTGGATAACAAGAGAAATCTAAAATGGCTGCTCCTAAGCTTGCACCTTTGCTTTCAGTTAAAGTGAGATTGGGAAAGGAGTCCCTAGAGCTCAGTGATAAGGGGTGATGGATAAAAAACTTTCATTCAGCTAAGAAGTCAAAAATCAGAAACTGGCCAGAAAAGAGAACCTGAGTTACTTAGCTTTGAAGGGCAGAACCGAAGAAGCCAAAGTTGGGTAATGGATCAACAATGACATATCAACCACGAACTGGGATTCAAATCATGACTGAAGAACCTGTTAGGATGAGCGAAATATAGGAGACAAATAAAAAAAGTAAACCAATCTCAAAGATTAAATGAAAGAGAAATCTACAGAGTATAGAAACAGTTTTGTCATTTAAGCAAAGCACAGATGAAAAATGAAACTCTGTAATCCTTGTCTAGGAGGATCCAGAACTTGGTCTATGTGCATAGAATCAACCCATGACTTTAAGTTAATTCACTGTCTGGCTAGCTAGTGCAACCTTCAGTTCAATAACTCAACACACACTGGGAAAACTGTACACAAGAAAAACAAAATGGATCCCTGAAATTTCTTCTTGTATCACAGTAGATAATTCACAGAAAGTCAATTTAGAAGCTTTTCTGAAGTCCCCTCAATTTCCACACGTATCTTCTGATTTGATAAATCAATGTATTGGATTAAATGAGAGACCAATAAAGTCTGCTTTCCAGTTTTAGATGCTAAATACATTAATTAGAAAGGATAATATTGACAGAGAAGCTGGTTACCATCTAAAAGAAGCATCTCTCACAGAGATGTAGATTGGAATATCTGTCAGCTGTATTTGGGAAACCTGGATATTTCCCTTCACAAAGTAGGTTTTCTATAAGATTGAATCAACTAAATGGAAGTAGTACCATGTCACCACTAAGTCCCTGTAATATAGTTATACTCTAAATAAAATATTATAAAAAGTTCATTGGAATGATGGCTGATTTGATTCATTATATGCAGGTATGGGGGAAAGGGTAGTGGGTATTCAAGTTCATCTCCACTCTTGTAGAATTTTCAAATTACAACCTGATACACTGTTGAAAATAATAATTAGGAGTCTTCAGCAACCATTAGTAGCTTCGATTACAGCACAAGGAATCATCACAGACAGGGATTGTAAATGTCTATGGAGATTCTCAGTCATCCAGGTCATGGTTGTCCCAAAGGTGTTTCATTTTTTCATGAGGCAACTGAACTTTCCTTTTTTTTTCCTTGAAAACGTTTTGCTTCTCATCCAAGAAGTTTCTTCAGTTCTTGGATGAGAAGCAAAAGTCTTTAAAGAAAAACAAAAGAACTGCCAATTACCTGTTGAAAAAACACCTTTGGGACAGGGATTATGGATTATGTAGTCACTAGCTATTCCCATCCCACTTTGGCCACCTTCATACTATGCAAACTTTTTACAGTAGGATTGCAAGAAGGTAGGTAGCATTACCCTAATTTCACAAGACATTTGGAAAAAAACACCTCACCCCAAGTCATTTCAATATTGCCTTACTAATGTGAAATCTTTGACAGTTATTCCTGGAATGGAGCAATGTGACTTTATAGAACCATAAACACTTCCTCATTATTATTTCTTGCTTATAGTGTGTAATTGGGAAGAGTTTTAGTATGCTGCTTGTACCTTGGAAATGCTAATTATTTCATAAGGCAATAAAATGCCCCATTTTGTAGTCCCTGTTCCAAGCTGTCAGGGAAAAGCATACGTAAAAGGTAATAAGACAACTAAGTTTCATCTTAAGTTCAAGCCAAGAAAATAATTATCACCTTCCAATTAGAGATGTCCAATATTTTTTCTTTTCTTTTTTTTAAATATGGTTTTCAGAGCAAATGAAGCCTCCATTAAAAACAATTGTCAAATGGGAGGAATATTAGTTCCCCTTGAATTCTGTGCTATATCCCTCACTGACAAAACTGAATTTCTTCTTTTCAAGATTTCCCTATTCTATCATTGAAGTAAAAGCACAAACAAGGCAGAAAATTTTATTTTTTATGACCAAGTTATAAAATCAGTTGTAGTGGCACTCAAAACATTTCCTCTGGTACATCGTTATTTTGGTATTTGTCATCTGATGGCATCCAAGGAGGAAGGGAGTGATAACCTGGGTTTGTGAGCCTGCTAGTCTAAGAGTGGAAGAAAAAAATCAGTTCAAATCCTCTCTCAATTAAACTAAACATTAACTGATTAACATTAGAATCAGTCCTGTGCACTTAATCAAGGCAGGCAAAAAAAATTTCTCCTTTTTATGAAACTCTAACTCTTCCATTTAAGGAGATATTAGTGAATATTGGTACAGTTTCATGTATGCATGCATGTATGTTGTGTATAAAACCCACAGATGGGGGCAATAAAGTTCTCATTAATTTGTACCCATCAAATCTTGACTTGATTTGATGTCTATAATAAATTTTAAAAAATAGAAACAAGCATTATTTATTTATTTATTTATTTATTTATTCGATTTATGCCACCCTCTCCGAAAGGACTCGGGGCGGCTCACAGCTAAAAATACAACAATAAATAAGTTACCTAAAATCATATTAAACAATTACAAGCCAAATTAGAATTAAAACCCCAAAGTTAAAACAATCAAACCCCCAGAGGGTCAGCACAGCCCGGACTGTAAAAATAGCCAGGTCTTTAAATTGTGGCAGAAGGTGCGGAGATCAGGGGCCAGCCGGAGTTCCGGCGGAAGTGGGAGCCGCCACAGAATAGGCCCTCCCCCGGGTCTCCGCCAAGCAACATTGAGTCGCAGATGGGACCCCAAGGAGACCCCGTCTGTGCACCCATACAGGCGGTTGGTATATATGGACCAATAATTCTAGTTTGGAGATGTCTACAGCAGGGATGCTTAAACTTTTCAGCTCATCAATTCCTTCATGAAGTTTCAGGTGGTTCATCAACCTCCCTCCCCCCAACATTTCTTATATGAAAATAATTTAATAAATGTTATTTTAATAGTAATATAACAACAACAATCCCATCAAACTTTGGGGGATCAGTTTTAATCACTTTGGGGAACCTTGAATTACAGCATATCTGTCTGCCATTTGTTACATAAACTTTTCAGAAATAAAGAGGATGAGAAGGACCCTCATTTGCGTCCACAATTATGACTGAATCCATAGGGCAGTGGTGGCGAACCTATGGCACATGTGCCAGAGGTGGAATGCAGAGCTCTCTGTGTGGGCACACACATCACCCCAGCTATGTTTTGGGTCTCTGCTGCACATGTGTGCATGCCTCCCACTGGCCAGTTGGTCTTTGGGCTTCTGCTATGCATGCATGGGGTGTGCACACATGCATGGGGTGCATGCATTGAGTGTGGGGCACATGCACAGGGCACACATGTGCCTTGAAGTTTGGGCATGCGCACACACACTTTCGGCACTCAGTGCCTAAAAGGTTCGCTGTCACTGCTATAGAACCTAATCTAGACTTCTTAGAGTTCAGCCTCTTTTCACAAACACAGCATTTTCTAAATAGGTTGGGACTGAAAAACCCAGAACCAATTAGAGATTATATATTTATATATGCACGAATATATATATTTTCGTAGATTTTCACGGGTAAAGGTATGTAGGTCTTGGTGTATTCGGTCTTGTCCCGTAAGATTGAGAATACCTTGGCAACGTTTCGACGAAATCTCATCCGTCATCTTCAGGCTGGTGTCTTCAGCTTCGTTCTTCTGGGAGAAGTGTGTGATCGTGGCTGTTTTTCCCTTTAAACTCCAGAGTTGGCTGTGTTGTTACTTCTTGATTGGTTGATGGAGTTGATGTATGCAGATTGGATGGCTTTTTCCTGAGACCCTGTGTGGCTGAGGTGCTGGCTGTGTGTCTCTCAGCCTTTTGTGTTGTAACGACCTGGGTAATGGGCTGTGTGATGACCTTCTGAGTTCTATTGTTGTGACGTCCTGGGTGTGGTGCTGTAATCTCCTGGGTCATTGTCTGTGTTGCAACCTCCTGATGTTTTGTGTTGTAATCTCCTGAGTTCTGTGATGTAGTGTCCTGGGTGGAAAGCTGTGATGTGACATTCCGGGCCTTGGTTTGGCTCAGAGTTTGAGGTCTGGCTATGTGTTTATAGCGTGTGTCAGTTTGCTTAGTTTGGGGGTCGGAGGGGGGTGTAGCAGCTGGTGTTGCAGCCATGGTCTGGTTTCTGGATGGTGGTTGCCTTTCATCTGTGGCGTGGGCTTGGGTTTGAGTCTGGTGAAGGAGATTGGTGGTGGCATCATGTGTTATTTTGGGTCCGGTGTTGGTTTTCATGGCTGGGACTTGTTTGTTGATTAGGGCTAGTTTCCAGATGTCTGGTAGGCGGGAAGTATCATCCCATTTATTCATGTTATGAGGGTGTTTCTCTATTTCGATGGCTTCCCTAATTATTCTCTTGCTGAAGTGTTCAATATTGGAGATTAATTTGGATCCCTCAAAATCAATTTCATGTCCTGTGGCTTTAAGGTGCTGGAAAAGGGAGGAAGTATTTTCTTCTTTTCTGACTGCGTTCTTGTGTTCTGTGATGCGTGCATTTATTCTCCTGTTGGTTTATCCAATGTATGTGGATGGGCAATTTTTGCATGGTATATATTTATTTAATGAACTGAAGGACAGAAGTTGCAAAAAAAAAGAATAAGTATTCCACACAGTGCTAGCTAGTACCATTTCACATTTTTACTACTTTAAAAAAATAATTGTGCTTAACAGCAACCTGGTCAAGAGATCACAGTACCACAGAATAAGGCAAGGGCAACATGACCTTTATCTGTTAGCCTCGGAAATGAGTATAAACTGTTGATTGTGAAAAACTGTGCAACCCAGCCATATCAAAGTGCTTGTCCGATTCGCTAACAATGCAAACAAAACGACAGTCAAAGATAAACAATCAGGAATCTGATGAACTAACAAGCAGCACTATTACTTCCCCTCACCAATATGTAACCCTCCAGTCAGCTTATTACACTTGCTTGTACACTCTGACATTGACAAAGTGAATGTCCTGCATTTGAAATGTTCACATTTATAACCATTTGCTTGCTTTGGGGTGGAGGGTGGGGGACATTCTGCATAGCAAGCTCCTTTGTCATCTGAGAACAGCATTCAGGCTGTTCATATCCTTCAGCATTAAAGTAAAAACAAACTAAACAAACAGATATGCAGGTGGAAAGAATGAGTTTTGACAGACAACCCATCTACAAATGTTTACAAGACAATCTTAAAGTGAACTTACGGTGCTAACTTATTTCCTCCTATTGATTTAAAAAATGGAACCTGTTTTGTACTAGAAATTACCAGTTAAGGTTGAAAAATTCCATGGTGTGTTCAGAATGGGTCAAAATAGTGATTTTTTTGTAGATTTATTTCCTATTATTTATTTGCACATATATTTAGACCCCACCTTTATTATTTTTTATAAACAACTCAAGGTGTTGACATACCTAATACTCCTTTCCTCTAATTTCACCACAACAACTGTGCGAGGTGAGTTAGGCTGAGAGTATGTGACTGGCTCAAGGTCATCCAGCTGGCTTTCAGGCCTAAGGTGGCACTAGAACTCACATCTCCTGATTTCTAACACATTAACCACTAGACCAAGCTGGGTTTTTTTCCCTCCACTTTGCCTTGTATCAGAAATATACAGAAATTTCTTTTAGCTATCACTGTTGTTACTAAAGATGACCAGTTTTATTAGTTTTTCTGAGATGAATGTTCAAATCGGAACATAGTTATCTGTTAGTTTTCATACTTCCTCAAATGTTGCAGCTCATCTCATTCTCCCCGCAACCAAAGGGTTTTAAATATGTATATTACAGATTAGTATGAATACTAAACTGTGGTGCATGTTAATATGGTCTCTTTAAAAAAATCATAGTATTTCTTTCTTTTTCTTTTCTTTTCTTTATGCATAGAACAGCCCAAAGCACACATTCTGGCAGACAGAAGTTACCTGTGGATGGGCTCTAGCATGAATCCAACAGCTTGGAAGACTAAACCTCTGGTTCCGGTTACCAACCAAAATTGGATCCTGCAACAATATCCTGGCACATGTATATTTTCCTTCATTTTGAGCCTTAGTGAAGGAGTACAACAAAATTATGAGAAACCCACTTCTTCCTATACACACTGATCTTCCTCATCTATCAATTGGCATGCTTAAATCCAGGAAGCCCTCTCTGGCACTCACTCAACAGCTAACAATTTTGACATCAACACATAGTGGAAAGCCAAATGGGCTGCAAAACACCCAGATACAGGCAGTTACATAGATGACCCTACACAAAAGATGCCAGGTTTTACCTTCCTCGCCAGCATTGCTCAACTCTGAAAAGGATCTGTACCCAACATGGTGTCTGCCAGGACTCATTGTTTAAGTGGGGTCTTATCTTTAGCTCTCAGTGTGACTGTGGTGCTCCTCAACAAAATATCCATCACATTGTGTCCAAATGTCCATCAAGAGCTTACACCAGCCCAATGTCTGATTTTTTCAATATAGACCACCCTGTCCTTGAATGGCTGGGTGGACTGGACATTAACATTTGAACCACTATAAGTCCATGTATTTTCCATATACTAAATAAATAAATGCATGCCTGATCCTTTGTTCAGCACAGCTGGATAATCAAGTTTCAGTGACTGTCAACATTTATTGCCATTCATGTATCTTCTAAGGAATTTCCCCAAGCTGGGTCTGGTTTTATCATCCATCAGTAGCTTGTACTCTCCTTTTTACTCTCTCTTCTTAGTTAGAAAAAAATAACCTAAGGCTATAAAATAATTCTTTGCCAGGACACAAAGTAATAGTTGATTGCCCTGGGAGCAAGCATTTTAGATAGAAGTTAGTAGGTGATCTTACTCATTAGGCAGTAGAGAAAAAATATAAATTATTTCGTGAACATCTGCAGTAAAGTTCTGTCCAGGCGGTATTTAATATGCATCAAAATTATATTGTATTTGATATATATGTGTATATCAACTCTAAATCTGTCTCAGCGAAAACCTTGCATACTTTTCTGGCAGTATATCACTTCATCAGCCTGGCTTAACTAGAACTATTCCCCCCATCTCCAATTTTATGGCATCCATAAAATCTGGGCAAGGGAACACTTTGATTTTCCTAGCAGTAATTTTTATTGCTTTTAAGCCCCCCTTTTAAGTACTTGTCAGAGAGATACAACACTTTGTAAGTATATATTTTCCAGCTTTGCATTACACTTTTATTTCAATTTATTTTGGATAGAATGTGTGATATATATCTAAATTATACCTGTGGTATTTCATAGATACATGTTACTGATGTAATTATAATATATACCTATTTTATCTATAACCTTGCCCTTTAGAGTTACTTTTGGAGCTACTTTTAAATAGGTTTTTCAAGGACAACTTGAACTGTAGCTACTTAGAGAATTGCACGGAAGGGAAGGGAAGGGAAGGGAAGGAAAAGGATTTGTGAATTGTGACCTGTGCTGTTATTTAAATACAGAATGCAGAATAAAGTAAGAAATCCTATACCATTCTGGGCAAATGGCTGTCCAATTTCTTCTTAAAAACTTCCAGTGTTGGAGCACCTGCAACTTCTGGAGTTAAACCATGTCACTGATTAATTGTTCTGTCAGGAAATTTTTCCTTAGTTCCAATTGCCCCAACTTTACCCCAAATTAAATGATTACAGAATGGATCTCTCTTTGTTAAGTTGCCCTCTGTTACTTCTTGTCTTGCCCTTAGATGTTCTGGACAATAAGTTGTCCCCATCTTGTCCCCATAATTTCACAAGTAGTTGCCGTATTAAGGGACCCTAATAGTTGAAGATCTTTGTTGATCAGAACTTCTGTTTGTAGTATTTAATATTAGTGTTGTTCATTCCAGCTGCAGTGTTATGACTGTCCATGTGTCATAGAATGGACATTATTCATATGCTATGTGGTTAGTGTGCTGTTTATTGAGAGCTTGAAAAGAAGAAAGGGTAAGTCTCTAGTTTTGGGTGCTTAATGCAGGCAAAAGTGAGCTGCCAGCACTGCAAAGTGAAAATTAGGAATAGAAAAATGAACAAAAATTGCTATCATATCATTTTATATTTTCAGCTGTTCTCATGTTCTCAGGCATGCCTCCATAATGCTTTTTTTGTTCAGTTTAGTTTTGCTAAAAGATTCCATACTGAAGCATTTTTAGCTGCTCAAGTGTGAAGTGAAAATAATTTGGTGGTTATATTCCACACGTGGCACAATGATGGTAAAGGTGGACCTCTGTCATCAAATGCAATTCACTTTCTGACAAATAAAAGAAGCCATGATCAGCTGTTCTAAACAGCATTTTTTTTCATTTGAATATCAATAGTTTTCTGCTTCTACATTCTGGAAAAAAGCATATTAATAATGCCTTTTAAAAAGCCCTACGATCTTAAAACACTGGGAGCATCAAAACTCCTTACCAACTAATTAGATGGGATGAATGACATTGGAAAGGGTGTCAGGTTAAATCAACTTCCCTGATTGCGAGTTGAATTAGCATAGATTTAATGCCACTGATTATTGTATGCAATTGTGAGATGGGTCATTTAATGAATTTGGCATAGAAAAAGAGGATTTTCTTCCTCTGAAAGCATTGACTAAACCTCTCTAATCTGCATTGGTTAGCTCTCACATCCATCTAGTTTTTAGCTTAATAAAAGGCCAAAGGATGAGATTGTGATGGTGTTTACTAACTGAAATTCCTCCAGAATGGGGTCTGTGACAATGCACTGCTGCCAACTCACCAGGGCCAACTCACCACAGGCAACTCATCACAGCCAACTCAACACAGCCAACTCGCCATGGGACAACTCGCCATGGCCAACTCACCATGGTCAACTCACCATCGTCAGCTCACCACAGCCAACTTGCCACAGCCAACTTGCAGCCAACTTGCCATGGGAAAACTTGCCACGGCCAACTCTCTGCGGGACAACTCACTGCAGGACAAGAGTTATACTGATATCAATGAAATGGTAAAATAGAATCATTAAAGAAAGGGTGCAAAAGGAGGGACAAAATGAAATCTGAATAACAAAAACAATAACATTATGTTAAATAATTTAATTGAATTGGCCATGATGAGCTGGCTGTGGAGAGTTGGCATGATGAGGAGTTGGCTATGGCAAGTTGTCCCATTCCATCCAGAATTATGATCTTTAGATGTGTGTGACCAGAATCATTTTAAAAAGTATTGGCTGGCCTCAAGAGCTAAATTTAATCCCCTTTTACTCAATGCAGGACACAGATGTCTCCCTTTTAACCAAAACAGTTGATTAATCTTCAATTCTGGCTGGGGCCAGAGGGTGGAGTCCCTCTGGTTGATTTATGCCCCCCAGGTTTCCGGGTTTTGCACCAGCCTAGAGCCCAGGGAAGGAGTGGTGGGGTGGCTGTTGTTATTTGGGAGACCTTGATTCCAAGGGAGGTCTCTGTTCCCCAGACAGGTGGGTGTGAGACCCTCCTCCTGTGGTTGGGGCCCGGTGGCTGGTTGGGCCTGCTGCTTGCATACCTTTCCCCCAGCTGTGTAGCAGCGGCCCTGCCTGGGTTTCTCGATGCACTCTCGGGAGTGGCGGTGGAGCTCCCAGGCCTTTTGGTCTTGGGTGACTTCAACTTGCCCTCCCTGGGAGGGGCGTCGGGTTTGACCCAGGAGTTCATGGCTTCCATGGCAGCTATGGGCCTGGCCCAGCTAATACAGGGCCCCACGCATGAGGGGGGCAACATGCTCGACCTTGTTTTTGTCTCGGAGCAGTGGCGTAGTGATCTGGGGTGGGCAGTGTTAATGCCCAACCCATTGCATGGTCAGATCACTATCTCCTACGGCTGGTCTTCCAACAGGCTGCCCCACACTGCTGGGATGAGGAACCGCTGAGATGGTTCCGCCCCAGACGCCTGATGGACCCTGAGAGGCTCCAGGCATAGCTGGGGTCTCTGCCCGTCTCCCTTATCCACAGCTTGGCCGAGGTGCTGGCAGCTGCATGGCAACAGGCTGCCTCGGAAGCCCTCGACCGGGTTGTCACCTTATGTCCCCTCATTTGCCGCAGATCCCGGGTGGCTCCCTGGTTTACAGAGGAGCTCCGGGAGATGAAGCGACGTAGGAGGGGTTTAGAGAGCAGGTGGAGGTCGACCTGTTCCGAATCCGACCAAACCCAGTTGAGAGCCTATATTAGGACTTACCTGGGAGCTTTGAGGGCGGCGAGGAGGGCTTATGTCTCCTCAGAAGGCCCACAGATATCGCCCAGCTGCCCTGTTCAGAGTCACGTGCTCCCTCTTACATCGGGAGCTGGAGGTGGACCCTCTGCAGGGCAGGACTGAGGAATTTGGACAATATCTGTCAGATAAGATCGCTCGGTTCCGGGAGGGGCTGAGCTCTAATTTGCAGTGGTCTGAGGAGGGAGTCACAGAGAGTCTGGCTGATGTCATCTGGGCTGAGTTTGATCCTGTTTCTGAGGATGAAGTGGACAGGATTATGCGATGACTGAGTTCCACCACCTGTTTATTGGACCTGTGTCCTTCCTGGATATGCCTCCAGGGAGACCACGTGCAGCTGGCTCCAGGCAGTTGTTAATGCCTCGCTGAGGGAGGGGTCCTTTCCTGCCACCTTGAAAGAGGTGGTGGTGAGACCCCTCCTGAAGAAGCCTGCTCTGGACCCAGCCGTTTTAAACAACTTCTGTCCAGTCTCCAACCTTCGTCTTTTGGCAAAGGTTCTTGAGAGCATGGTGGCTCAGCAGTTTCCGCTTTTCCTGGAGGAAGCGGACTATCTAGATCCGTATCAGTCGGGCTTCCGACCCGGGTTCAGCACAGAGACAGCATTGGTCACGCTGATGGATGATCTCTGGAGGGCTCGGGACAGGGGACTTTCCTCTGTCCTAGTCCTGTTAGATCTCTCAGCGACTTTCAATACCATCAACCATGGTATCCTATTGTGGCGCCTCAGGGGGTTGGGAGTGGGGGGCACTGTTTTGCAGTGGTTCTCCTCCTACCTCTTGGGGCATTCTCAATCGGTATTGGCAGGAGGGCAGAGGTCGGCTCCGAGGGCACTCACATGTGGGGTCCCTCAGGGGTCGGTCCTCTCTCCCCTCCTGTTCAACATCTATATGAAGCCGCTAGGTGAGATTATCCGTGGTTTTGGGGTGAGGTATCATCAGTACGCTGATGATACCCAGCTGTATATCTCCACCCCAAACCAAATCAGTGATGCTCTCTCCGTGATGACCCGATGTCTGGATGCGGTACGGATCTGGATGGGCAGGAACGGACTACAGCTCAACCCGGCTAAGACCGAGTGGTTGTGTGTACAGGCATCTCGGCCCAGTCAGTTGATTCCATCTTTGGTCATAGGGGAGAGGTGTTGCCCCCTGTGGACAGGGCTCAGAACCTGGGAGTCCTCCTGGATTCACGGCTTAGTTTGGAGGAGCAGGTGGGTGCCGTGACCAGGGGGGCTTTTGCCCAGGTCCGACTGGTTTGCCAGTTGCGCCTGTATCTGGACCAAGATGCCCTTCGCACAATCACTCATGCACTTGTGACCTCCCAACTAGACTACTGCAATGCTCTCTATTTAGGACTGCCCTTGCATACCATCCGGAGGCTTCAGCTGGTGCAGAATGCGGCTGCGCGGGTTGTGATGGGAGTTTCCCGATACTCCCATGTTACACCCCTTCTGCACGAGCTGCATTGGTTGCCGGTTGCCCTCCGGGTGAGATTCAAGGTGTTGGTGTTAACATTCAAAGTCCTTTACGATATGGTTCCAGGGTACTTGCGGGAGCATCTCCTGCCAATATTAAACACCGACGCTCTGTGCGCACAGATGGGGACTCATCAGGGTACCTTTGGCTAGACAATGTCGGCTGGCAGTGCCCTGGGGAAGAGCCTATTCTGTTGCGGCCCCTGCCTTGTGGAACCAACTCCCTTTGGAGCTCCGTTTGGCTCCTGATCTTCGCTCCTTCTGCTGCGATCTGAAGACCTGGTTGTTTGAACAGGCCGGGATGGACTGACCTCCGGGGTTTTTTTAAATTATTTTAATTGGGTTTTAAAGATTGGGCTTGTTTGATTTAATTTTTTCTTTTAAATATTTATTGTTTGTAGTACTGTGTTTTGAGAGCCCCAAGTCCTTGAGGAGAGGGGGCGGCATACAAGTCCAATTAATAAATTTAAAAAATAATTAAAAGAAATAAAAATCTTCCTTACTTTAAACAGGATGGTGTGACTTCTAAGTTGAAAAGGGTTTGGATGAGCATAATTTAGCCTAAATACCCATTTTTACCACTAAATAATGATTCACTGCTAGTCCTCCAAAATGTAGTCATGAGTTATTTATTTATTTATTGAACATGTACAAGATAGCAGGTATAGGTATGAACATGAAGGAAGGAAGTAAATATGGATAAATGTGGACAATAAGACAGGGATGGTATGCAAGCTGGTGTGCTTTATGGACCTCTTAGGAATGGGGTGAGGTCCACCATAGACAGTTTGAGGTTGAAGCTGTGAAGGTTTGAGGCTGTAACAATGGAGTTGGGTAGAGCATTCCAGGCATTGATCACTCTGTTGCTGAAACCATATTTTCTGCAATTGAGTTTGAAGCTGTTTACCTTGAGTTTGTATCGATTGTTTGCCAGTTTATTATTGTGGTTGAAGCTGAAGAAGTCATTGACAGGTAAGATGTTGTAGCAGACAATTTTGTATACTGTGCTTAGATCAGACCACAGGCAGTGCAGTTCCAGATTGTCCAAGCCCAAAATTTCAAGCCTGATGGCATAAGGGATTCTATTGTGAGTAAAGGAGTGGAGTACTCTTCTCGTGAAATACCTCTGGACCTGCTCAATCATGTTAATGTTTGATATACAGTGTGGGTTCCAGGCAGATGAACTGTATTCAAGAATTGATCTGGCAAAGGTTTTGTATGCTCTTGTTAGCAATACAATGATACCGGAGAAGCAGCTTGACAAAATTAGGTTAACAACTGTTAATGCCTTTTTGGCAATGTTGTTACAGTGAGCTCTGAGGCTTAGATCATTTGAGTTGAGTACTCCTAGGTCCTTGACAGAGTGAGGGTCATCTGCAAGATCGTTTCCACCCAACTTGTATTTGGTGTTCTGATTTTTATTGCCAATCTGTAGGACAGAGCATTTATTAGTTGAGATTTAGAGTTGCCAATTGCACGATCATTCTGACACAAAGTCAAGGTTGCTTTGTGGGGCAGCAGCATTGTCAGTGGTGTTAAATAATTTTACATCATCAGTAAAGAGGACACAGCTGCTTTAATATGATCGCATAGGTCATTGATATAACACAGAAAGAGTGTGGGTCCTAAAACTCTGCCTTGGGATACACCTTGGTGATGCTAGATTTGATAGGGCCCTCCCTATTCTGACTATTTGTTGCCTGTTTGACAGGAACACGGCTATCCACTTGTGCAGGAATCTGGAGATGCTGTAAGAACTTAGTTTCAACAGTAGTTTGTCATGTACCACTGAATCAAAGGCTTTACAGAAGTCTATGTAAATTGTGTCTATTGTGTTACCCTGGTCAAGATGTGTAGTCCAAATGTTTCTGCAGTGTAAGAGTAGCAGATTAGAAGGCAATTTTTTTCTGAAACCAAACTGATTGTTAGAAAGCAGGTTCTTTGTCTCTAAGTGGAGGGTGATGGATTGGTTTATAGTTGATTTCATGACTTTACGGGTGATGCAACACAGTGAGTTTGGTCTGTAATTTTCTACTAGTCTAGGGTCTCCCTTTGTAAAGATAGGTCTGACCATGGCTAATGACCATAGGTCAGGCAAGGAGATGGTTCTGAAGGATACCTCAGAGATTGTGCATAGATGTTCAGCTAGGGCAGTGGCAAGCTTTTTTAAAAAGTAGGCACATAATCCATCAGGCCAATAGATGGAGATGGCTTTAGGTTATATAGTGCCGTTTCAACGTAATCTACTGTAAAATCAATATGTAGTAAATCATTACAATTTGTTATGGTACGACTAGGAAATGGGGGGCAGAGCCATTGCTGTCAACAAAGACTGAACTGAAGAAAGTGTTGAAGAGGTTGGATTTAACAGCTTTACAATCTTCCCCATTAGACCCTTTTAGAGGTGGCATAGTTTTTGAGTCTTTAAGTTTGATGTTTACGAAATTATAGAAGGCTCGGGTGGATTTTGAGTTTAACAACTCTTCCTCCTGTTTGCAATGGTGATTGATCAATTCTGTCTTTATCTGGTGGCATAAGGCTTTGTAGCAGTTTTTAAAGTTAGCTATGTAGCCAGTTTTGTTTTCTTGCCAAATAGATTTTTGGGGATTGTAACTTTCTTATAGTTATGGCTAATTGGGGGTGGTGGCTTTAGGGGTTATTTTTGGTACATATAGGTTAATGACTCTATTGACTTCGAGCAAAAAAGTGTTATAATGGCCTTCTGCTGTTATACAACCTGTGAACAGAAGGTGCCAATCAAGAGATGTGAGGTTGGCAGCTATGAGATCATAGTTGGCTTTTTTAAATTTATAATTTGGAGTCCCATCATTATGACCCTGTTTGCAAGGACACAAATTGACATAAGAATCAATCATGCTGTGATCACTGTTAGAAAAAGGTTCTTTAACTTGTAGGCCATAAATTGAGTTTAAGCTATTGCAGAAGATGAGATCTAAGCAATTGTTGAGGCTAGTATTGTTCGTTACCAACTTCTTCAGCCCCAGAGTCATAACAGCATTGTACAGGTTGCATGTATAGGTTCGGTTGTACATTCATTTAGAGTCCAATTAATAAGAGGCAAATTGAGGTCATCAAGAATTGTAGTTAAACTTTCAATGTTTCAGTGTTTTTCTCTTGCTTGGATAAAAAAAAATGTTATTTATATATACAGATTAATTTTTCTCTTAAAAAATGAAGTGGAGCTCCACAAACTATCCATGCAGATATTGTGATGGTATTTAAGCAAAGATGGAGATAACAGGTAAAATTCATTGTTAAACTCTCCTTCTATCAAGTAGATTGAAGTTTTCACTCAACAATGGCTCTGTGTGATTGACTGAAAGCAAACACAAAGTCATCACACATTTGAATGCTTATTTATTACCATTTTGATGTCTCTTTTAATTTTATTTAGCATTATATCAAGATTTAAAACTTAGATTTAAAATAACTTGTAGTTATTTTTTTTAAAAATGGTCATAGTTCAGAAATATTTTTATATGTGACTGCCAGAATGAAGGTATGCATTAATATAACTTATGTATTTTAATGCATAAGGTTAATACTGTTGAAATGACTCTCCAGGGAAAAATGCAGCCATGAGGACATGCAGCCAGAAGGCGATGCTATTAATAGTGAGGGTAACAAATGATGACTTAATAATGACATGTAAATTAGAGATGCTCTTAAAAATTATTTTGCTTTATTTACCCTGAAAAAGTCTAATATCAAGATCAGCAAGAGGTGGAAGTCATTCAAGTGAAACACAACACTTGAATTTGGGTGAGATGTCTATGGAGATTCTCAGTCATCCAGGTCATGGTTGTCTCAAAGTTGTTTTTTCAAAAGGCAATTTTTTTTTGAAGAACCAATAAAGCTTCTTGGATAAGTGAAATATCTTCAAGGAAAAACAAAATCTTCAAGGATGATAAGTGAAATATCTTCAAGGAAAAACAAAGCAAGTCCAGTTGTCTTTAAAAAAGCAACTGAAACAATTTGGGTGAGAGTATATATGCAGTTTCTCCTTTCCATTTCTCTTGTGCCATAATTTGTATTATGATTAAAAGTCCTAGGCAGGTTTTGGAATCAATCCAGGATGGACTGTGATATTGAATCCTCACTTAAGAAGCTATTAAGATATTTGATGGTTGATAATGGCATCTCTAGTGAAACAACTAGAGTTCCCATCTGCTCTCTATTATTATTATGACCATTGCCTTTGAGAAATAATGGTAAGGGATTAGATTACCTAGAGTATTTCAGACAGATAAAGATGTACCTAGCAGATATCAAAAGAAAACTATTGAATACTGCTCATAATCAAAGATGCATTTCCACAGAAGACAAGCACCATGAAATTTCTCAGACTAGTCTGAAGACCTTTAAAATAGGGCTATGGGGGGAAGTACCCAATTATTTTAAGTTGACAAGTCTGACCTTTCTCACTTTAAAAATGTCATTTCCTTTGCTCCTAATGTAGGCCACAAATGAAAACGATGTCTTAGACTTGAGGTGAAAAGAAAGGAAAAGAAAAACATCTTTCTTAATCTATGCATTTTTGGTCTTCTTCAAAACACATGCAGATTCCCAGAGGCAAAAAGGAATGGGAAAATACTGGAAAGATAGGGAAAATATTGTTGCAAATGTGGGGACTATGATAGAATATTATGCTAAAACCAAGTATTTATTTAAACAACAAAGGAGAAGGGGCAATGTCTTTATTTCTTATCCATCTCCAACCTTAATAATCTCCAGAAGTTGGAAAACCATATTTTCTGCTAGACATTGCCACATTTGATTTAGTATATAGCTGATCCAGGATTTCTGGTAAGCACAAAGGATTGGGGCCATACATTAAGTTGCAGTTAAGAAGCTGAATTGCTCAAGCCTATAAACAAGGTGTCTAGTTAACCAAGATTCAGTACTAAATTAATGCCAGGTAAGGGTCAGTGAAGTTCAAGGGAGGGTTAGACTTAAATTGTTTGTGGGAACATAATGATTCTAAGCTGATGACTCACTTATCTTTGGCCCCAACTCTGTCTGCTCATCTACAATTGCAGATCACATGAGATGCTTTGGTAATTAGATAAGGAATTACATTATTCCTTTGGATGCTAGATTTAGTTTTATAGAGGAATACCAATTGACTGTTCTGATAATCAAAGATGCTTCTGGTGGAATGTAGTATGGATTCCCAGGAGGGAGGGAATGAGTTCAAGAGGAGTAGAAGAAATCAAAATTTAGATAGTGTTGTTGGGAGGAAGAGGGTCAAGACAGTTTCTCCTTAGACATTGTCAAATGATATTTTTAAGGATGCAAGTAGCTTGTTTTAGTTTGGCAAGATTTCTGTCCAAAAGTGAGGAACAATAAAGGAAAATTCTTAGAAGATACTTGATTGTTTTTGGAGTCTGACAATGCTTGACATTTAACACCATGCAGATATAGCTATGAAGATAGTTTCTGCCAAGGTTGATTCTAGCATAATGTTCCTCTTAGGAAAAAACAGAAGTGCTAGTTTCAGTAAATGTCATCTCTTCTTGAAGGGTTTAGACTTCTTAGACAGATGTTAAGGGGCATATGCCTTTCCCACTCTCTCTATATTATCATAAAACAATATGATTTATCTGGCATTGTCCTTTTTCCTCTTGTCTGAAAGTGATATCAGTACATGTAGCAATAAATATTCTTTTCCCTTGTAAAAAAATGTGTCACTGTTTGCAGAGAAAGGTTTACTGCAAAAGACATGGAGGAGCCATGTCTTGAGGGCTCTCGCCTGTTTAAAGAATTATTTCCTCCCTCCACAAGCTAATTTTTATAGCTAGATTTCCCAAAATTTAATTTAATTTTAGGCTTATTTTATTTGTTTTTACATTGATTAAATTTGGATAGAAATGATTCCAGAAATGAGAGCTTTTGTACTTTTGAGTTAACTTTGCAATTCAACTTAAAATAATTGCACATAAATGGGACATAGAACCCATAAGTCCTACAAGCAATCAGGCAATTAATCACTGATCTAGATGATTTTGAACTGCTACAGTGAAATATGAGTTAGAAAATTACCTGCTAAATTTGAACCAATGAAGATGGCCAAGAAAGAAAAAATAATCTTCTTTGAAGTTCTGGAGAAAGGTATACAAAAATCGGTTAAAATAACCTTATATCAGAAAAGGTATACCAATGTAGAGATGTTTCAAATTGAAACATGGATTTCCACTGGCCTATTTCTATATTATCTTCAACTAGATGATCACTTTTTCTGACTGTGTGTCAAGCCAATGAATTAATGGTACAGAAACATCTATACATATTAATGCTAAAGATAACCTTGGATTAGGTAATTCATCTAGTATATATAAAATACAATAAGGCAAATAGATTTAAGGTCAGGATAATTTTGGTATGTTTTTACCCAATTAAAATATTTTTACTGTTTCTTCTCCAAATGTCATTTACTCCAACAATATGAATGTCGGTTGGGAAAAAGTTTTGCATATAATGTCACTCCGTGTCCTTAGATATTGTTAATGTCTTCTTCTTGCATTAGTAGTAATCTTTACTACTTAATTAGCTTCACACTTGCTTTTTAAACTCAAACTTTTTTAAAGGTATATTTTTAACTGTTGAAAGCGAACTTTCCAATTAGAGAATATTCTGATAAAACAGAGACAGGCAAAGTATTACTAAATATGACATTGAACATTCTTGACCAGATCTTTGGGGACTATTAAAACAGCAAATGGAATCATGTTCCACTTCCTGTGGCATTTTTCCCAAAAGAAACTACACTAATATATGCAATTTTATCCCGGGAGGGGCAAAACAGTGAAATATTTGTGTATGCTCCTACTAACCTTTTGGCAGGTAGTATTGAGGACAATAACCACACTGAATAAATGTGGGTAGAAAAGGTTATATCTCTCAAAAGATCCTAAAATTAAGCTCACAATGGCAGTGATCATTAAATAAAATAATAAGAAATCCAGTGTTACTTTAATATTTTCAATTGAAACTTTGGACTGAAGTTTTTCATGTTGAGCCAGCAAATGAATATTTTCTGTAGTTTCAACAAGCACATTCCTATTGTCTGTCTGTCTGTCTGTCTGTCTATCTGTCTATCTATCTATCTATCTATCTATCTATCTATCTATCTATCTAATCTTCTGTTATCTCCTGATTTGAATAAAAACAAGCAAGGAAGAAAGCAATTCCATGAAAACCATTTGAAAGATTTGCCCTTTCCAAATATAAAGATGGACTATATTTAATAATTTTGTCCTTTAAACCACATATTGTTTGTAAATGCCACATGATACAGCTGTTTATATATAACAGTAATAACCATAGTCACTCACAAGTGGAGACCTTGTATGTCATTCTGGAGCATGAAATGAATTTTTATCACTGCATTATAAGCCAATCAAAATAGGGCTTCATAATGGGAATGCTGACAGTTTATCATGTTGGGTTTAATTAAATGGGGCACTGACATAATTAAACATTTTGAGTTATTAATGCATCACTGTAGCAAACATTTAACCTCAGAAGAGTGGCAAAACCCTTATTAAAGTGGGGCAGATGGGAACTGCTACACTTGATAAAAGTTTTTACAACTTATTTAATTCAGGGTTACCCCAAAGTTGCTTTTCAAGGTTCTGCTTCAGAATGCAAAATAGGCAAGCCATAAGAACGATAAATTTTGTTCCAAAAATAATAATTCACGGAGCAACTTCAACTTCTGTTGAATTTTCTATAATGTTGGAGTCATTCTTTATATCAGCTATATGTGTCTCATGACATTCCCTTTTTTGAGGCTCTATTAAGTTTGAATTTGATAGCAACACTACACAAAGTGATTTGTGGGATGGAAGGTATCTTCCCTTTCTGTGGTTAATATCCTGCCTAAATGTGATTCCCCAGGGAAGAAGTAGTAAACATGAAATTGCAGTGAAAGCAAGAGTTGAATTAGGAGGACTGATCAATAAGGTGCCAAACTCTATTATCCAATTATCTGAAAGTTTTCTTTCTCTGCCTTTTTTAAAATCAGAGTAAAGAGAAAAGCAGGTAGAACTGGTGGGAGCAGAGTTAAGTGCATCATCAGCTTAGAATCTTTACAGACATTACATTCCCACAAATGGTCCAAGTCCAATCCTCCTGAATTCCATTGAACCTTATCTATAGACTTCAATAAATCTTTGCTGCAACCTTACGGTCCTGATTCTTTGTGTCTGACATTCCGGAAGTTTTATAATATTATTTTATAATTTTGCCAGTGCTTTTGGCAGCAAGGGTGTTTTTCGTTTCTTCTTTCTCTTCATCTTTCAACTTCCTTGGATGCCCCAGTTCATGATCAAATAAGTCTTAAGAAGTTTCTTCCTGTTATCTTATTATCTCATTGAAGAAGAGGATGCCAGGGAAGTTGCAAAGCAATGGTGGGTGACAATGTGTAATGAAGAAGAGTGCATTTACATTCCTTTCATATATAAATAAGTTGCACAAGAACCGCATTCTTGACAATTTCACTGAGATTCCATTACATTAAAGGATTTTATTTTTAAATGCAGAATAAATTTTCAGCATAGAAAACAATTGGCCTCTTCACTGTTATACTTGAACAAAATGCCAACATTTCTCCAAAGAGGAATCATGAAAGTAATTGGCATTGTTGTATTTATTTGAAAGCACCTGATTCAGTTATTGGATGATCGCATTTGTGACGGAAGTAATTTGAATTTAATCTCAGAGACTTTACTACTATTGTCCTATTATTGGATGCATGTATGGGTCCTGATTTCGTCATCAGTGCTTCAGGGATACAATGGTTGCCAGAGTGCCTTTGAGGGCAAAGTTACTACAGTGGTGATCACTATCTTTAAATTCTTATGATACACAAACTGGATACGTAAGAGAAAACTCTTTCCATCTGATCTTCATCTTCATGTAGAAGATGTGGTGGGCATGCCCAGTGTGCCCCTAAGGTGGAGATGGCCCTGATTCTCATGGCCTTCTGGAAACCTTTCTGGAAGATCTTTGGTGTCTGGTTGTAAAGCCTTAGACACCTGAGTATTTGCATGTGTGTGTTTCTGCACATGCTTAGATTGTGTTTTTAAAATTGTGTTTTTAAAATGGGTTTTTATTCTTACTGCTATTTTTACATCTTGATGGAATGTTGAAAGGGAAATTTGTAGATTCCTGTCTCTCTGGGGGTTCAGGGAACAGGGACCCAAAGACTGGTTTTCTTGGTTCCAATACCTTCCACTTTGGAACAATTGCTCTTGAAAGTAAGCTTGGCTATTTAATTTTAGAACAATGTTTAAAAAACTGTGCTTTCTCAGTATATTTGTGAGAACAACCCTGTGTAGATGTTCACCAGGATGAAGGGTGGTGGAATGAAGCAGTTGTTTTTAATCTATTGTTTTATTTATTTATTTTATGATTTGAAGTCACCTAGAATTCATAGAGTGTCATGATGGAAAGCCTTAAAGGCCAAGGCATTTCTTTTGGCCTAAGTTTTTGGGACTGCTGCCACTCATTTCTTCCTTGTGCCATGAAAGGTTACCTCTCTGAAGAGATGAAAAGTATCTCTGCTTTTGAGAAAGGAAGTTTATACAACATAATAAACCATAAACCGTTTATAAAATGGTTGCAGGAACTGGGCTTGGCTAGTCTAGTGAAGAGAAAGACCAGGGGAGACATGATAGCAGTCTTCCAATACTTGAGGGGCTGACACAGAGGGGAAGGAGTCAAGCTATTCTCCAAGGCACCCAAAGGCCAGACAAGGAATAATGGATGGAAACTGATCAAGAAGAGAATCAGCCTAAAAATAAGGAGAAATTTTCTGACAGTGAGAACAATCAACCAATGGAACAGCTTGCCTTCAGAAGTTGTGGGAGCTTCATCACTGGAGGCTTTCAAGAAGAGATTGGACTGCCATCTGTCAGAAATGGTGTAGGGTCTCCTGCTTGGGCAGGGGGTTGGACTAGATGACCTACAAGGTCCCTTCCAACTCTGTTAATCTGTAATCTATATTAGTAAGAGAGGTCCTAGGTGACCTCAGAAACCATTGCGCAAAACTATCAAAGCATAAGGAATCCAAATAAAACTTTTTTAAAAAAAATTATTTGAAGAAATGCCTGTTTAGTGACCTGAAAGTGCAAATTTAAAAACCTGGGCATCCAGAAATTGAGCAGATTTTTTCAATAGATATGTCACCTCTATATTTTATATACTTTAATAGTCCCTAACCACAGCAGCAAATGCTTTCCAGGTTTGACTAAACTTCCAAATCTTTTCATTATTTTCTTTGAGTAGGACTGCACATTTTGCAAAGAATTATGGAAGGAAAGAATTGACCACATATATTGATTGATTTACATTTTGCTATGCTGCAATCAGTTAACAGCATAAGGACCAGATAATTAAATAGTGGTTGGACAGAAAATGACAGTATGATTAATAATCCATTAGCTCTTATTCCATCCTGAAATGAAGTCTCGGTACATATAATCAAACTGAATACATCATATTTCTCTATATTCCATCACTTTAAATTCATTTTCATCACCATGAGTAATAGGGTGCCGAAGTCTGGATTGGAAAAAGAAACTCACTTGTTGCATTAGATCAACTGCAAAGCTATGACGAAGTTTATCTAGTTCACAGTTCTGCACTTACTAGGGTCAAATGGTAAGGACAAAGGGGAAAAAATCATGTAAAATTCTTACTAGGTTTATTAATACTTATTAATAAACCTAGTAAGAATTTTACAGGATTTTATATTAATACTTATTAATAAAGTTTTATAATTATTGATTACAAAACTGAGGAAGGAAGGAAGGAAATTTCCCTCCCCCTGGAGTTCCTAGCAATGAGAATCCTAAAAGCAACCAAACTCAGTTAAGATTCATTTTCCCATAATTAAAACAAAAACTGGAAAAGAAAAAAGAAAAGGGATTGAAAAACAGCTGGAAATTGAATACAAAGAGTTGGGGTAATATTTAGAATGAGAATATGCATCAAACAAACATACATTTTAGAACTCTAAATTAGAGAAATTTGCATGGCTGGGTATAAAAGGAAATCAATTTGCATTTATAAACCAGGTTTGTGAGTAATTTATGTTACCAGTTATATAAAGCAGGAGAAAGCATGCAAATTGTCTCAATGTGTTAAGGGTACTGCTCTGTAGGAAAAAAAAAGGAAAATAATCCTGCATTTTTCCTATTCATTTGTATTGAATTTGTTGAGATTCATTCCAGTTCTGGAAATTTGCTGAAGCTGATTTGGATTCTCAAATTTCTTTCAATGGCAAAAAAAATAAATAAATAAAAGAGGAAAAGGGTGAAACTCAAGTGAGAGTGTTCTGGTTTTTATTTATAAGAGAGTTAAGCAATGTGTGAGAATATTTTGTCACCTCCAACAATTAAATAAGCAATACACTGATTTTGATGTAATGACATCGATACAGATTACCATCTCCCTTCATTATCTCCATTCCATTTTTCACGTTGATTGAATGCTTTTAAAACATTGCAGAGTCATTAATTCTGTATATTCCCCCCAGTACATATAAAGTGGTGCAATATAACAAATTTAGTCCATTTTTTGGCTAATTGCCACATTTACCTCCCCCCAAAAATGGAGAGAAAAACTTTAAACATTAAAATTCTGCTTTCTTTGGATCACTGGTATTTAAGTACATGCAAAGTAACATTATCCATAAAATAAATAAATCAAAAAATCTTTAAAGGTTTATGTCACATTATGTCACCTTTCTTATTCCAAGCAATACCAATTCCTTTTTTTAATAAAAAGTTTTTTATTTTTTAACAACAAAAACAAACATATAAAACCTTCTTTCTGTTCAATAGTGTGTCAGTTGGGTACATATATCTTTGTGCACATAATAACATTATCATACATATTTTACTTATATATGTTTATAATTGTTCTAATCAGTATTTTATATCACATGTATCACTTATTATATCATCTTTAACATTATAATTATTAACTTTCAATGATATATTTCACATTCATTTTCTTACTCTATCTAACTCATTCAGTTATCAGTAATGATATATTATACTGTACTTACATATTTCAATTTCTTACTCTTCTATCCAGCCATTCATAAAATAAATTCCAAATTTTATAATAATCTTTTTCTTCTTGTTCTCTAATTGCCATTGTCAATCTACTCATTTCTGCACATTTCATTATTTTCTTAATTATTTCCTCATCCATCGGAATTTTCTCATTTTTCCAATTTTGTGCAAATACAATCGTAGCTGCTGTTAACACACTGATAATCAAATACGTTAACTCTTCGTTGTAATCTTCAGGCAAAATTCCCAATAAAAATGTCTCTGGTTCTAAGTCTATATGCTGTTTTATCATTTTCTCCAGCCACATGTGTATTCTAGTCCAATACTTTTTAGCTTCTGTGCATGTCCACCACATATGGCAGTATGATCCTGGTGACTTCTGACATTTCCAGCACTTCGCCAACTTATCTTTAAACATCTTAGCAATTCTCGTTGGAGGTAAATGCCACCTGTAAAACATTTTATACAAATTCTCTTTATAGGCTGTTGACATAATTTATAGTTTCTAGACCATAACATCTGCCATTTATCCAAATCTATTCCATATCCAAAATTTTCCCCTCACACAATCATTGATTCTTTTACTTGTTCTTCCTCTAATTTCACTCCTAATAAATTTATTTATTTATATTTATTTATTTATTTATACTTGAACTTGTATGCCACCCCATCTCCGAAGACTCGGGGCGGCTCACAGCTAAAATACAGAACAATAAATACTTAAAAAACCATTAAACTAGATTACAAGCCCAAATATTAAAACAGTACAATCATAAACACTAAAAAGATTCATCCCACCCCCAAGGAGGGGTCACAGCTCGGGTTGGTCAAATAACCAGGTCTTTAGCTCACGGCGGAAGGTGCTGAGGTCAGGGGCCAGACGGAGCTCCAAGAGTAGTTGATTCCAGAGGCCAGGGGCCGCGACAGAATAGGCTCGTCGCCGGGGAGTCGCCAGTCAACATTGACCCGCCGACGGGAACCCGAGGAGTCCTTGCCTATGAGCTCGCACAGGGCGGCCGGTATTAGATATTGGAAGAAGACGCTCCCTTAAA
Organism: Naja naja; assembly: GCA_009733165.1. Taxonomy (NCBI): domain Eukaryota; kingdom Metazoa; phylum Chordata; class Lepidosauria; order Squamata; family Elapidae; genus Naja; species Naja naja. The sequence goes on along the minus strand of CM019156.1, from coordinate 10,987,780 downwards.
TATTGAGGACCCATGTCATGTAGGACTTTGTATGTCAAAACTAAAACCTTGAATCTCACCCGGAGCGCAACCATATAATTTTTTGATCAACTTCTCTTTAGTGCCTGTTAGGATTTTATCCAATTTAGTCAATTCCTTATAAAACCCAACCATCTTAATGTCTTTTTCATACCTTGTATGTATTTGCAAATATGAATACCAATTTATATTTATCCCTTGTAACTCTAATTCTTGCTTTGTTTTGAGTTCACCCTTTTCATTTAAAATTTCTTCATATCTAATAATGTGTTCCTTTTTTAAAAAACTGTGGATATGTAAAGGCTTCTAATGTTGATAACCAGACTGGTATTTTCATATAATGATAGCCTCTTATTTTTTCCCATACTGTTAATAAAGCATCCCTAATGTAATGTCTCCTAAAATATCCATGTACCTTACTTTGTTTGTACCATAAAAATGCATGCCACCCCAATTGTAAATCATGCCCTTCTAGTGTTAATAATCTGGCATTTTTCAATACAATCCATTCCACATCAATATTGTTGCCTGATAGTATAGTCTGTTTGAAGGTCCATGTAGTGGTTCACCAGCAGCAGGTGTGGATGGCTGAGTTCTCTGACAGCGAGGATTCAGACAAGGGGCCTGCATGTGATGCAGGGATGAGGCCAGGACTATCTGAAAGTGGGGTGCTGCCTTTGGAGGTTGTGAAATCTGGCAGCCGTGATGAAGAGAACCCTAGGGAGCCTGTGCTCAGTGAGTGTGTGTACAGGACTACTCGAAGGAAAGAGCAGCTGAAGCAGCACAGGCGACTCAGGAGTAAGGCTGGAAGGTGATGGCCCCTCCCATAAGGGATAAAAGCCAGCCTTTGGGGTTGGCTTCTTTGCAGGAAGCAAAGAAGTTATTTCTACTCAGAGTCCTCATTGAAGCCCTGCTTATTCTGATTTGTTTTTTGAAACTTCTGGCTTTGGATGTTTATCCGCAATTAGTCTTTTGTTCTTGGCAGCCTTTCACAACCTTGAAAGGGCTTGCTCTTATCTGGGACAATTAGTTTTGAATGACTCTTGGCTGTGAATGCACAGAATTCACAGCGCCGCATTAAAAAGGTTTGCTTTTATACATACTTTGTGTTTGTTTGATTTGAACAAGGCTTGGGTCAGAATAGTCCATGAGATGCTTCTAGTTATGGTGCAGACATTTTCCTACTGAAGCATCACTCCCCCCACACACACAAAAGGGCCACTAGAGTCTGGATTCCTCTACCTTCTTTCTATGGGTACCCAGGCTCTTCCCCATTACACAGTCATTCACTGGTATCTTAATGACCATCATTCTGAGTGTCAGTCTGCTCTGATTTCTTGCCAGGCACCTCCACTCATCCTCAGGACATCTTCATTGTCCACTGGGGGTCTGGTACCCCTCTGGTCACTGGTTTGTCCACTCGTCTGGGTCAACTTGCCTCCACAGTCTGCTGGTATATCTGGCACCCCCTCTGGTCACTGGCTTACCCTGGTTCAGCTCACCTCTGCCATCTCTTTTCCCTTTTCAGGATTTGAGCCCACTCTCTCCTCAAACAAAAACCCCTTCTCTTCTTTCCCTGCCTCTTCTTCCCTCAGTGAAAGCTCCAGGGCTATTCTAACTAAAAATTCTAGCTCCTCAATTTCTGACCTTGTCTGAGATAAATGCCCTCCCACAGGGCTGTCTTAACGCATGGGCCTGATAGGCACTTGCCCGCAGGCTCCATGAGCATAGGGGCCCCATACTAATCTGTGTATATGTTAATCCTTCAATGCACCTTGTATCATATAAATACAGCAACGTATTTATTACATTTTACTGCATTTTTTATTAATACTAACATGCAAATATATGTTTAATTTTATCAACCATTTACATTTTTATTCCTGTGGGTAGTTGTTGTAGGAATCCCAGTACATTGCTTTGCCTGGGGCCCATAATGCTGTTAAGATGGCCCTGTCCCCCCCCCCACTTTTCAGGATTCCAGCCCACTCCCTCCTCAAAAATCTTCCCACCAAAAACTTGACAGAACCCCTCTTCTTTCCTTTCCCCACCTCTTCCTCCCTCAGCTAAAGAAAGTTCCAGGGCTGTAGGCCTCTCCCTGCTACACTACTTTCATTGAAGGAAGCAGAAGAGACCTCAACACCTCTTTGGGGGTGATATACTGTATATAGGTAGTCCTTGACTTACAACCACAATTGAACCCCAAATTTATGTTGCTAAGTGAAATGTTTGTTAAGTGAGTTTTGCCTCATTTTATAATTTTTCTTGACACTGTTATTAAGTGCATCAATGAAATTGTTAAGTTAGTAACATGGTTGCCCATTGGCCTTGCTGGTCAGAAGGTCACAAAAGGGGATCACATGATCCCAGGACACTGTAACTGTCATAAATATGAGCCAGTTGTCAAACATCCGAATGTAAATCATGTGACTATGAGGATGCTGTAATTGTTATGAGTGTGAAAAATGTTCATAAGTCACTTTTTTCCGATGCTGTTGTAACTTTAAATGGTCACTAAATGAACTGTTTTAAGCCAAGAACTACCTGTAAAGGTTTGTCAGTTTGTCTGTGATACATTTGTATGAAAATTTCCAAGAGACCAAGAGAAGATCAGAAGACACCAAAAGAAGATCAGAAAAGTGAAGAAATGGACTCCCCTACCCCCCACTAAGAAAAATGTAAGCAAATATAATTTTCAGGAAGTGTAATTACATTTCTAACTGAAAGGTATGCTTCCTTACAACATTTGACCTTTCTAATAGGCTAAGCAGGATATGTAATGGATGCTTTAATGGCCTTAGAAGAATGAGCAAAGTTGACCTTTAAATAGGGATCACATTTAGTGATTGCACTAGGAATGCATTTGACACTGGAACATTTAAAATGGTGATCTAGGCTATTTCCCTGCCCCTCTAATTTTCATCTTATTAAAAATTTGTGATAGAAAGTTGGGCTCACAAAGATGCACATGCTAATTGCATGTGAACAGGCACAAAGAGCAATCTATGACACAACTTCTTCCATCTTCCAATGTTTTCTTCATCTTATTTTAAAATAAAGGTAAAGAATTTCCAGAAGAGATCATATTTGTCAGTTGTACCAAAATAATTAAGGTAATTGTAATAGCATAACATCCCAGACTTAACAATTATCAATAACAGAGACAAAATCCTAGATAGTGGACATGGCAATATCTGGGAACAGAAGTGGAAGAACTGGAGAAGATAACAAAATCACTAAGACCTGCCAATAGAAATTGAACAACTCTGGCAAAAGTAAGCAAAGATAGTACCAATAGTAACAGGTGCCTTGGGTTTAATCCCACAGCACCCGTAGCACCATTTGAACACGATCGGCATTGACAAATTCACCATCAGTCAATTGCAAAAGGCAGCTTTACTTAGAACAGCCTCCATCCTGTGACAATATCATTAACACCATCAAACATAAAACCTGTTTATCCCAGGTCCTTGGGAAAGACTCAATAGACTCAATAGATGGATAAAAATGCCAAATCCAGTCTGAAAATCTGGCTGATTGCATGACAAACAATAATTACATAATAGTTAATGATAGACTTCAAGTCTAAAGTTCCTTCATCTCCCACTTCCCACTTGCCAATTATTTTAAAACCCTCATTGAAATGAGAATCAAAACTCAAAATGATAGAAAAACCTACAGAGAAATGCAGACATAGTTTATTTCTTACTCCATTTTCCATATCCTGTATGTGAATGTTTCATAAAGCTCATCATAAGTGTTACAATAGTAGGATGCAAAATGGGATCTGTCACTTCAGAGGAAATTCTGCTTGGGGCCATTGGTGCCACTGGAGAGGTTGGCATCAATAATATGATGGTTCAGTTACAGGTTAACTTCCTTAGTCCTTAGTGAAATCAAATATTGAATACAGAGGTCATACTCTACGAGATTTTATTTTATATTATTTTTTCCAAGCTGAAATGGAATTATCCAGGAGAATTAGAGTGGCCAAACAGCGCTCTGCAAAAATCAATTTAGCCCAGAATCAAAGACAGACATAAGAACGCCAGTAGAAACAAGGATTGATTCCAAATATACGAACAGTTTAAGTGCATTCCAAGGTTAAAACAAAAACCTTATTTATTTTTGTTTTTACAGAGATGACTCTGGGAGCAGTTTACTAATAACCCTAAGCTATTTAACCAAATTACTTAATTCTTAAAATGTTCATACCCAGCTACATATCTTCACTGCCTGCAAAATCAGATCTGAAAACCCTTTGGGCCCAGTCAATCAAACATATTTCATTTGTTTTCCTCAATTCATAAAAGATTTCCTTTATTCCTATTCCTAGCTATTTAACACTTTATTTATTTATATTTATATTTATATTTTATATTTGAACTTGTATGCCACCCCATCTCCAAGACTCTGCTCACAGCTAAAACACAGAACAATAAATACTTAAAAAACCATTAAACTAATAACAAGCTCAAATACTAAAAACAAAACATTAAAAACCCTTAAAACCCATCCCTCCCCAAGAAGGGATCACAGCTCGGGTTGGTCAAATAACCAGGTCTTTAACTCTCGGCGGAAGGTGCGGAGGTCAGGGGCCAGACGGAGCTCCAGGGGCAGTTGGTTCCAGAGGTCAGGGGCGCACGGAGAGGCTCGTTGCCGGGGAATCGCCAGCCAGCATTGACCTGCCGACGGGACCCCGAGGACTCCTTGCCTATGAGCACGCACAGGGCGGCCGGTATTTGATATCGGAAGAAGACGCTCCCTTAAATATTGAGGACCCATGCCATGCAGGACTTTGTATGTCAAAACTAAAACCTTGAATCTCAACCAGAGCGCAACCGGTAGCCAATGCAGGCCGCGCAGGAGGGGGGTAACATGGGAGAACCGGGTAACTCCCATCACCACCCGCGCCGCCGCATTCTGCACCAGCTGCAATCTCCGGATGGTATGCAAGGGCAGTCCTAGATAGAGAGCGTTGCAGTAGTCGAGTCTAGAGGTAACAAAGGCATGAGTGACTGTGCAGGGCATCCCGGTCCAGAAAAGGGCGAAGCTGTTGAACAAGACGGAGCTGGGCAAAGGCCCCCCTGGCAACAGCCCCCACCTGATCCTCCAGCCGGAGCCATACATCCAGGAGGACCCCCAGATTCTGTGCCCTATCCACAGGGGGCAACACCTCTCCCCCTATGGCCAAAGATGGACAATCCTGACTGGGCCGAGACGCCGATATGCACAGCCACTCAGTCTTGGCCGGGTTGAGTCGAAGCATGTTCCCACTCATCCAGATCCGTACCGCATCCAAACACCGGGTCATCAGGGAGAGGGCATCGCTGATTTGGTTTGGGGTAGAGATGTACAGCTGAGTATCATCAGCGTACTGATGGAATCTCACCCCAAAACCACGGATGATCTCACCCAGCGGCTTCATGTAGATGTTAAATAATAGAGGAGAGAGGACCGACCCCTGAGGGACCCCACAAGAGACCACCCTAGGGGCCGACCTGACCCCCCCACCAACACCGATTGCGACCGCCGAGAGGTAGGAGGAGAACCACTGAAGAACAGTGCCCCCACTCCCAACCCCCGAGGCGCAAAGGATACCATGGTCGATGGTATCGAAAGCTGCTGAGAGGTCCAATAGGACCAGGATGGAGGAAAAACCCCTGTCCCGGGCCCTCCAGAGATCATCCATCCGCACGACCAATGCCGTCTCCATGCTGTAACCGGGTCGGAAGCCCGATTGATACAGATCCAGGTAGTCTGCTTCATCCAGGAAAAGTGGAACCTGCTGGGCCACCACACTCTCAACAACCTTCGCCAAAAGACGAAGGTTGGAGACTGGATGAAAGTTGTCTAACACGGTTGGGTCCAGGGCAGGCTTCTTCAGGAGGGGTCTCACCATCGCCTCCTTCAAGGCGGAGGGAAAAACACCCTCCCTCAATGAAGCGTTGACAACTGCCCGGAGCCAACCGCAGGTGGCCTCCCTGGCGGCATACGTCAGCCAGGAGGGACACGGGTCCAACAAACATGTGGTGGAACTCAGTCGCCGCATAATCCTGTCCACTTCATCCTCGGAAACAGAATCGAACTCATCCCAGATAACAGTGGCCAGACTGCTTGTATCCTGTTCCTCAGACCACTGCAAATCAGAGGACAACCCGTCCCGAATGTGAGCGATCTTATCCAGCAGATACTGACCAAATTCCTCAGCCCTACCCCGCAACGGGTCCGGCCCCTCCCCCAAATGAAGGAGGGAGCGCGTGACCTGAAACAGGGTGGCTGGGCAGTTATCTGTGGACGCTATGAGAGTGGAGAGATAAGACCTTCTCGCCTCCCTCATAGCTACCAGGTAAGTCCTAATGTAGGCTCTTAGCTGGGCTCGATCGGACTGGGAACGGGTAGACCTCCACCTGCTCTCTAAGCCCCTTCGATGACGTTTCATCTCCCGGAGCTCCTCAGTATACCAAGGGGCAACCCGGGATCCACGGTGTGTAAGAGGGCGCATGGGGACAACCCTGTCGAGGGCATCCGACGCAGACCATTGCCAGGCAGTTGCCAGATCCTCGGCAGAGCTGTGAGCAAGGGAAGAGGGAAAAAACCCCAGTTCCGCCTGGAACCTCTCAGGGTCCATCAGGCGCCTGGGGCGGAACCATCTAGGTGGCTCCTCATCCCAGCAGTGGGGGGTGGCCTGTTGGAAGACCAGCCGTAGGAGATAGTGATCAGACCATGGAACGGGCAAGGCTGTAAAAGTAACCTGCCCTCTGTCACTCTGCCACTGTTCAGAGACAAAAACTAGGTCAAGAGTGTTTCCCCCCTCATGAGTCGGGCCTTGAATCAACTGGGTCAGGCCCATGGCCTCCATAGAAGCCATGAATTCCTGGGCTAAACCCGATGCCCCCCCCAGAGAGGGCAAATTGAAGTCCCCCAAGACCATAAGGTCTGGGAACTCCACCGCCACCCCCGAGAGGAGATCGAGAAGCCCAGGTAGGGCCGCTGCCACACAGCTGGGGGAAAGGTATGCAAGCAGCAGGCCCACCTGACCACTAGGCCCCCACCTCAAGAGGAGGGTCTCACTCCCGCCAATCTCTGCCACAGAGACCTCCCTTGGAAACAGGGTCTCCCGGATAACCACGGCCACCCCACCACCCCTTCCCTGGGCCCGTGGCCAGTGCAAAACCTGAAAACCTGGCGGGCATAAATCAACCAGAGGGACACCTCCCTCTGGGCCCAACCAGGTCTCAGTAATACAGGCCAGGTCCGCAGCCTCCTCCTCAATGATCTCCCGGAGCAGGGGGGACTTACTAGCTACGGACCTGGCATTCAAGTACACCAGCCTAAGCCCAGGGGTCCCAAATCCACTGCCCCCTAGGGAGGAGGCCATAGGGTCGGAGCGCGCCACCGCCCTTAAATGTCAGGTGCGCGCTCCCATAACATGATATGGCCCTATGCCTCGACGTCCTCTACCAATTCCGACCACCCTGGGAATCGCGGCCCCCGCCTCAGGCCCCAGAGCCCCCCGCCCCCAACCCCCACCCACCCCCGCCGCTCCCCAAGCTGCAGAAAGACCCCTCCATCCCCCCCCTCCCTATCCCTTTAAAACACCGAATTAAAAATTTTAAAAGCCGACCCTTGGCTCCCAATCTAAAATTTAGTCCCTTGGTCTCCGCATGCCACCTCTCGGGATTCCAAGATCCATCATCAAGGTAAGCTGTCGACAACCCAATGGGCCAACTCAAGGACAAGGGTGCAGTCCTGAGGGCCCATAATTCCGGTAGCAAATTTATTCAATACTGTATAATTTAGTTTCCAACATAAAATATGGCTGGCAAGCCTTTAGATGAAGATCAAAGTCCAGTGGTTGGTGATTCATGACAAGTTTCTTCAATATGGAAAATAATGCACCATTTTAACTAAGTTATCATAATAGGAGTTCAAATAAAAGCATTGTCAAAATTTGCATGTGTTCTTCAAACTCTAATCTCTGCTTCCTTAATTGCTATGGTAGCAGTTAATGTCAGTGTTTGTCATTTTCTGGATTTTTAATAAACAAACCTAAAAAGAGACTTTTTATAAGAATCAATGAGCAGCATATATTAAATATAACTATATATCATGTTTAATGTAAGTAGTGAATTAACTATTATCTGCATTAGTGTAATCCACTGAAAGACCAACCAAATCAACAGATTAAAAGTGCAGAATGCTTTAAATTACACACAAGTATGTTCTCATAATCAAACCCAAATGAAAACTAGCTGAAAGATAAGATTGCCATTGTTTCAAATTATCCTGGTAAGCATGTCATATGAACAGGATTTAGAGAATGCCCATTGAGATAAACTGATTTAAGTAGCATGAATTTCACCATGCTGCTCAGAGTATGGATATAATCCAAAGTCTGCATTTTTAGGTAAATTTTGGATATAAACTCAATTTGCAGAAGTAGATTACTTCAAAATAGGGAGGCAAATCCATCATTTCATGATGAGTCAACTAAGCTATTGAATAAAACTGATGTTGCAGTTTATTTGAGCCACACCAAGAATGTCATTACAAATGGTTTATGCTGAAATGCCAAACTTCAATTATGTTGTGTATTGTGTGATTGTTGTTGTTATTAAAGTTATTGCAGATTTTACTAACTTGGGTACATTTTTGCTGACCATGTAACTCACTCTTGTGATTTTACATCAATTTGTCACACAGAAATATATTCAGTTGCATGAAATTTGTCTTTATCTCTTTGGGAATACCTTGTCAAGGTACAAAATTCCACAAGTATGTTTTCATTCTGTCAGCATAGTTTATTTTATTTGCTTACAAAATTACATCATCACAAAGCAGGTAACAAAGGAATTCAGAGGGGCCAGAAAAGCCAAGCATAACTGGATGAAAAATAAACACACATTATTAAAATACTGGTCTGGGGCTGTGGCAAAGCAGGCTATTGGTGCTGTACCACATAAAATATCAGCATCTCAACATTAACTTTGTATTATACTTGGATAAGATACTTGTTTGCAAAAGTGGGACTTAATTTCCAAGTCACTTTACAACTTACTTTTATTGTTCCTCACTATTAAACTTTAATATATAATTTTAAAAAGGTAAAGGTTTCCCATCCTCAGTCATGTCTGGCTCATCACCAGTTTCTAGCTGAGGGAACCATCATTGTCCACAGACATTTCATGTGGTCAGCAGGACTATACATCAAGATGCATGGAATGGTGCTACTTTTCAACAGAGTAGTACCTATTTCTCTACTTGCATTTGCATGTTTTCAAATCACTAGGTTGGCATACATAACTGTAATTATATGGCATTGCTTAAAGCTACTGGTAAACTTTACCTTCTGAAGTCATAGCCCTATAATGAGGTTGTACCTATTAAGGGAGGACAAAGCAGCCATGGTTTGCTTCCACAAGGCATTTTGTTGATGGAATCAACATAATTCACTTTGTTGAAGAACAGAGGTAATGCAAATTGGATGGAATGGTTATGGGAATGGCCTTGGGAGACAGGGAGAAGAGCTACTGAAGAGACAACCATCATATTTAGGACCACAGTCACTAAGCAAGACATCATGTGACTGCAGTTGGTGATTTTACTGAACCTGCTTGATCCTGCTTTTTGGAAGTCGGCTGTGAAGCATGCAAATGGTCATTGTATGAGTGCAAGATGCTGTCATGTCGTGTGAGACCAGTTGTAAAATTACCTTTTCAGAATGTTCAGTCATAACTTTGAATGATCACGAAAGAGGGCAACTGTGAATCAAGGACTATCTATGCTTTCTTTTGAAGCATTTGGACTGCCTTATGGGTAATTTAAAAGGTTTACCCCCCACACCATTTTGTCTGTCCAAATAATTGGCCTCCTTCGAGGGAATCCTTTCTCCCCTTGGTTCCTGTGAGTAACAGTTGCAAGTTGGTGCCTACTATGATGCTTATAGAATGTGAATGTCTGTCTCTGCCTGCTGTCAGGCTCTTCAGTTAAGTTACTCAACAAAAGCCAAAGGCAAAATGATATATTACTTTATTTCTCCTTGACCTAAAAGTCAAACAATGGGTGCCACAAAGACAGCTTTTTGTGAGATTTTTGAAGAACAACCACAAGTCAGAATGCCCACAACAAACAGCTCAATATATCTAGAGCCACAGTAGGGCATTTCCTTACGTCGCAACATTGTTTTGTCCTTGCCTTCAATGAATCTTATAACCCTGGTAAAATGGTGCCAACAAAATATATGGGAATCTTGTTCTCATTCTGCCACTCTGTAATCTTTCAGCATGACTAGTATTTAAATCAGTTTGTAAGTATTTTGGCTTAAATAAATTCTATTCTTGAACAATGTGATACCCATGATCTTCTTTCTCTTTTTAAAGTCCTTTTGAAGTGAAGCAGTCTTGTGATAAGTACTGAAGAAGTGGGCAGAGGATGATTAAATTAGTGACTGCAAAGTACAGTAAAGTACAGTACAGAATGATTGGAGGAGGGAAATAAAGGCATGCAAATGAAAAATCAGAAATAGAGAGTGAAGGAAAATATCCCTCATCTTCATATTAATGGAATGAATCTGTCGCCCAAATTTAATTTAGCAGAGTTCTCCTGTTCCTCATGCTTCAAAAAAAATCCCAAGCCAAGCAAAAGAAGGTCTTTTCTTCCAGGAAATATTAGCACTGCAACAGCACTGTGAACAATTTTCACATCTTATGATATGCTATTTTTAGAACTGCAGAAACATAACAAGAGAAGGAGAAGGAAAAGGTGAATCTGCCCTAGACATCTTCAACCCTTTTTCTCATTTACTAAGAATATACCTCTTTCCAACACTCCCCTGGCCAATCTGAATCAAGTGAATAAAATAAGAAGTTTGAAACTGGAAAAAAGGAATGGAAGGGAAGGAAATGAAAAATAAGTTAGAAGAAGATTCTACCTAAGAAGAGATGCATAAATAGGAATAGTAAAGCAGGTACTAAGAGCAACAAAGCCTTCTGCCAATGAGAGTTCATTCTTGTTCTAAGAAATAATTAAAACTCATAGTTTCAAAATGAATCCCCTTTGGGCTAAATCTTATCATAAAACTGTAGAGTTAGGAAGACTCAGAAGGAACATCCACCCCAATTCTTTGCACTATCCAGAAAAAAATAATACAAACTATCCTCCAAAAATAGTTGTTCTGAACTTCTTAAAAAGTTCCAGTGGAATAATCTTTCAGAAAGTTTTTCTTTATATTTAAACAAAATCTAAGTGGCTGCAACTTAGATGCAACCATTGCTATTGGTCCCAGTTCCTCTAGTGAAATTAAAACAACCATATGGTTTTATTATCTCACGAAGAACTTTATTCATCTAGCCAGCTCAAGATGAATGAGTTTTGTTTTTTGTACAGTGCAGTGTGACTGTGTAGGTCATAGATTAGATCTAAAGGGGATTTGATTTGATCTTTAGATTGACCTGGATGCCTTGTAAAACGATTCAGATATTTCTAGGCATACCTGCAAACATTGCTTTTCCTAAATCACTCTGGAAATCCAAAAGGAATAATCCAGATTCAGCAATTCTATTCAAATTACCTAATGGAATGTTATTGGCATTCTAAATAAATTTGATTCATTGAATTAGGTCTACAATATCAATCATATTTATAGGATTTGACTGGATATTATTCCCTGTATAATGCCAGTTCATCTTAAAGGGGAAAGGATATTCCTTGAAACCAAAACATCTATCTTAAAAACTAGGCATCATTTTAAAATATTGTCAATAATTCATGAATGAATAAAATAACATTGCAATACTACTAGTAGTTATTACATCCTGGATTGGCTATTAAAAAAAAAGAGAAAGTTCATTTCCCTGTGAATTAAGTGAGCTTCTGAAGTTAAAGAAGAGTAGGAAAACGAGAAGATGGACATCTTCCATGTGTTTTGCCTATTGAGACTTTTAAAAGTAATTCTTAGCCTTGTCAATTTCTGTTCACTCTCCTTTTAAATCTTCATAATTCTTCATGAATATTTCCATATTTGACATTTATAGCATCACCCTGAAACTACTATGCTAATACATAGCCCATTTTCATTAATGATATACTGGACAAAGCTGGCAGGATCAACCTATAAATTATGAGCATAGAAAAGCTCAATGAATTAAATAGTAATGAAGGATTTGGCACTACCCAAGTTTAGAGCTTAAAGGAGGGTGATAATCAGGGTGGATAACACCAATTAGTTAATGTCTCAAAACTTCCCTTTCAAATTGCATTATTTAGCTAGTGTTAGCAAAGATTGACTATTCAATGATATAAGGGCTGAGACTGCTATTGGAGGAACCAGGCTAAGGAGAACCATTATGTCAGCTGCTTCCCAAGGCGATCCAGATACTGACCAATAATATTGATTAATTCAGAAAAGTGAGAGGGGAAAAAAGAGTTCAATCCTGGAAGTGGGGCATAAGAGGATGGGAACACAGAATCCTGGTATGAAACCCAACTCATAATGTTCTAAGACATCTATACTGAGAAATTCAAGCTTGCAAAAGCAAAGTGACATTGTGGGAAAAGTCAGCTTTCAGATGAATGGAACAGTTTAAGACAAAGGGAATTTGACTTTGCAACATCTAGCACATAGAAATCTATTGTATGTTTTTATAAAAACATTCCCCTTGCAACTTCTGAATTTCAAGATGGAAATGTTTCTTCTAACTAAGACCACTGCTCTCTCAAACAGAAGGGCAGGAAGTAATCTGACAACTATTATATTGGATTAATACACAGTATGTGTTGTGTATTTTTTAAGTCTCAATATAGTTTTAGTTGCTTTTTGTTTTAATTTAATTATCCGTTATTGTTTATTCACCACACAGAGTTTATTGGATAAATGCATTAAAGTATTAAATTGAATTCATAAATACATTGGTTAAAACTTTAAGTGTGTTTAGTTAGCTCAAAAGGAATGGGTACACCTACTGTAAGGTATATTGGTATCAGCCATGAAAGAGTTTTAGAGCTGAAACAGCATGTTGTTATTGTGACATGTGAGAACATTGTTCAACAATGTGGTAAAAAGTTTCAAGGACCAACCTTATTCTTTTAAAGAAAAAAATGTGGATGGAACAGCCACATGAATTAGTTGATTGAGAAAATAGTCTCTAACATCAAACAGAAGCAATGAAAAGCTACTGAAGTGGAAAATGATATATTTCCTAGTCAAGAGATTGCTGTCAACAATCTGGTCATTAAACAAAGCCTATCCAAATCCTAAACAACAGGGTGGGTAGCATAGAAGTGGTATAACACTTGATTTGTAGCACTGTCAACTATTGCACACATATTCATACCCTGAATTACAAAATTAGAAAATGTCAGATCAATTCCTGAAATTGGAGCTGTCCAACATGCTGAAGTAGTACTTAGTTCTACAAAGTAAGATTCATCTAAAAAAATATTTGTTCTTCCCCAGCATGCCATATTTTTCATTATTTAGCCTGGGCAAACTGATTATTTTTGCAGTCTAAAATATTGACTCAACACAGATGTGTATCACCCACTGTGCAATTTCAAAAGTCTGGTTTTTCAAAGTAATGAGAAGTTCTGAGAAATTCCATGTTGTGAAATTTCTTTTCAGAAATAATTGACTGTCACTTTAAATGTTGGACTTCTGTAAACAGTAAAGAAAAATTCATGGACACATAAAATCATGTGCACACATGCACACATAATAATGTGTTTCTTTGAAATCAATGACTTTAAAATACTGTTGACCCCCTACCTGACAAGAAAAACTGACTATACTTTCAAGGCATGCAATTCTCACAACAGTCAATTATATATTTGCTACACAATTAAACTATACACTGGATTTGAAAATCTTATTTATAGAACCTATTCAGCAAAAACTAGTATACCAAAATGCAATCTGGAAATAGAACATCGTTACTGTATATAATATTGTGCTTGATTGTGTTATCCATTTGTGGTATGGAAGGCTATGAAAAGCTCTACAGGACAATAAAAAAACCAAACAAAGCATTTCTACTCAATGTCATTCACTACAAGCAGCAGATGGCAAAAGTTACAATTAGTCTGGTAATCAGACTTTAGATAATGCCATTTGTACTATATACAAGCAGCTGAACAAACACAGAATAAAATTAGATACTCCTTTTCCTTTCAGGTTATATATAGAAGTCCATATTGAGTAAATTGTGTATCCAACGGGGATCCATTATGGTTATGAGAAGTGTACAATACAAAGTCTTCCATGGAAGCAATCAATCTATATCAGCAGTTGGATCACATTTGGCCTGATGATATCATGTTGATTCACTTGTACAAATTCCCCTCGTGCTACCTACAATAATTCCCAAAATAATTTAATTAATTTTGAAAGCAATTCCCTCAATGGCTCCTGGCTGTTCTTGCAATGGCTCTTCCTCCTGGGCTAATATAGGGAAGGTGGTGATTTTGCTCAGATGTTTCGTTGTTCCATTCACAATCAAAACCTGCCCTAAAAGTTATTTAGCCCTAGAAAACTTTTTTTCCATTTGCCTGTCTAATTCTGAAATTGTTTTTAAAATTTCTTTAGAATATTTCTACAAATTTCCCTGCAATTTAATTTTGCTAATGAATAGAGATTTTTCCCTCCCAAGGAATTGATCTTTCTGTCACTCTGCTCACAGACAACACACACTTGTTCATATGAAAAAAATAAAGGAACAATTTAACTATGCATGGGTGAGACTATCAAAATCCTGGATAATCAAGGTATCCTGGATAATCAATGCATGATATTTGAAGTAGAGTTCAGTCATGAAAGACCAAAAGATTGCATATAGCAGTAACAATAGCACTTCATAGTGCTTTACAGCCTTCTCTATGCAGTTTGGAGTTTCAGATTGATAGAAGGCTGAATCAACCTTGAGCCAGTCATGTACTGAACTCCTGGCAGTGAGCAGAGTCAGCTTGCAATATTGAATTCTAACCATTGTGCCACCACAGCTCATACAATGTATGAATCAATATTCAAGTCAAAAATAATTTGTCCACTCAAATAAGTGCACATCTAGATCCAGTTCCTGTTCAAAGCTTATTCTTCAGTGAAATATGCATATGCAGTAATATATGCGCAACACATGCATATACAAAATGCATTATGCTAAGGAAATCTGTTTCTCTGTGCATAGAAAGCTACATAGCATCCCACAGTAAAACCTCTATCCAACTAATGAACATTTACACAATGGAAAAGGGGACTATAACAGCAGCTATTTGTGCAACAATCAAACTAATGCACATGCAATTGTGCAAATTCTTATAAACCAGGTAACATGTACAATTTCCCTATAATCAAAGTAGATTTTTAATTGCTGCAAAAGGAGAGCATTGTATACCTGGACAAAGGTATAATTTGGAATTCCTTCAATTTTTAAAATTTATTTAAAATTAAGCAGATAATTAAACACCTGGGCACAATTGGCCTTTTAGAAATTTCTATCAAATTTTTGGACTAAAAAACATATCACTGGATGATTCCTTTAAATTTCTCCAGTCAAATACCAAGTCTCTTCAACATCCAACAATTTCCTAAGACCAACCATCTTCCATACCTGTGATATTAGCACCAGAATTTTTAAAAAGTTGAGTGAAAGGACTACCTCCCTTTGCAATTTTACAGGATCACAGGAAAATTTTGATTGTGAAATAAAAGAGAACATATTCGCATACATCCTTGGGCATCTTAAAACTACATTAAGATATTACGTTCTTGAGAATGTTCCCTTTTAAACATATTCTACTTCATTAAATTGAATTAGAAATGGCCAATAATGGATGGATGCAATGTTATAATATTAATAGATAAACATTAGTAGATAAACATTACCCAAATTTATAACCTAGGCAGAAAAATCTGAACAAAAAAAATAACAATTTTATATATCATTATTCAAGAATAGTCATATTTTTGGGTTAACTTTAGGTCTTGTTCACTTGCATTGCAAAAGCAAAACGAATGCTATGCTATGCAGGGAAAGACTCATTCTTGTTCAACATTACGGTTAAAAATATAGCATGTGGCTTATGAATTCTTTCCTGAAGACATTTTTACCCTATTGAAAATTGATTGATTTTTTTATGTAACTGAAGGGCATAAACAATTAAAGTTTATAAGAGGAGGTAATAAAAAAACTACTTTTCCTCTTCTGTATTTGCATTTATGATGGTGAATCAACCAAAATTGCTTTCATTTTGGAATGTTTTTTCAGCAGTTTGCTCAAATTGATTGACAACATCTGCTATGATCAATCTAACTTCCATCTAGCATACCATCATAATGTTTATTATAGGCAGTCATCTCAAATAAAATAAATCTTCAGAAAAATATTTTGCAAAGGTACTGTTGCAAAAGGTACATTTCTACTTCTATAGGGCAATATTTGAAATACCTCAAAATTTAATTAATTTGCATGCAAGTACCACAGTCTTGTTTCTTTCTGGGAAAGGAAATTCATTTTAGATGAGATTTGAGGCTCATCTTATCATCCACACCTAAATACGACCATTATTTCAGATTTATGTAAAACTTACTTTGCACCCAAGGCTCATCATGGATGACAAGCACCAAACCCCAAATAGCAAAAGCCATAGCACTTAGACTTATATACCACTTCACAGTGTTTTACAGCTCTCTCTAAGCAGTTTACAGAGTCAGCAACTTGCCCCCAGCAATCTGGGTCCTCATTTTACCCATCTTGGAAGGATGGAAGGCTGAGTCAACCTTGAGTTTCTCAGAATCAAACTCCTGGAGTGAGCAGTCAGTTAGCCTGTAGTACTACAATCTAACCACTCAGCCACCATGGCTCTTCACAGTTTGAGTTCCAATTGACCTGGTGGTCAAATTTACATATTGCTTTAAACACACCACATAATAACTAGGAGGGTGATAGACATGCTCTGTTAACCAGGATTTTCAACTTTTTGGGGGAGTGAATGCAAGCTGTATCTTACATAGAGGTCTATATACCTACCGTGTTTCCCCGAAAATAAGACCTACCCCGAAAGTAAGACCTAGCACTATTTTCTAAACCTGCCCTAATATAAGACCTACCCCGAAAATAAGACCTAGTGTAAATCTCCAGTTCCAGGAAGACTTTTCAGGGAGCAACCGTGCACCCGTGAAACACCCCCACCCACACACTCACACCCACTATTTGGCACCATAAATATATAAGACCTACCCCGAAAATAAGACCTAGTGTGTTTTTGGGAGCCAAAAAAAATATAAGACAGTGTCTTATTTTCGGGGAAACACGGTATGTGCAAATGAGGGATGGAGGGAGTTCACCCTGAAGTTCCCAGATTGGGATATTTGGGAGACTGGTTAGGCGTTTTCACAGATTCGGGTCATGATGACTGCATAATCTTAAAATATGGTTAAAGAATTGCATCATTATTCCTTTTGCAAATGATTGAACAATAACATCAGACAAAGTAGTAAGCCCAATTTCATTCATTGTATGTCCCAAGTTTTCAAATCATGCAATATTAAATATATTTTATTTCCAAATATAATTATCATCCTGCTGTGGATAAGATGGAACAGAAGAGACTGATTCAGTGGTACAATGAACAGCCAACAGATAAACTCCTGACAGTCTCTATTGTCAGGATCTTAAAAGATAGCTCTTTTAAGTAATTTGCCCAGATATGGTTTGTTTTATTTTCATTTAGTACATTGCATTATGGTTTATTTTCTGTGCTGTTATGTCAAGCCAGCCAACTGTGAGTTATTCAATCAACTATGATTAAATAAACCATATGAGATGCAGGTGATTCTTTTTAACACTTAAAAATAGTGCAAACAGGTTATCAGTTGGAAAGCATTTTATTCTCTCCAAGGCTAACATCCCCCAATACAAAGCAACTAATAACTTTTGGTACCTGATCTGGGAACTTCTCCATTTTGTATCCCAGGGATCAACTAAAAGTGAAATTATAGGGGTGGGAATAGAGCACAAATTTCTCCAGGCTGCTATTATGTTCGACTCCCAGGTTGTTTACAGCCGCTGTAAAAGCCATTTGCTGTCAGGCAACATTAATCAACAGGGAGATGTGGGCAGAATAACAATGAGGAGGAAGAGGTGGAGGGACTAACTAAGTTACCCACATTTTCATAGCAAATTTTAGAATGTCAGCCAAAAGGACAGAGGTGACCAGGGGTGGGATTCAAATTTTTTAACAACCGGTTCTGTGGGCATGGCTTAGGTGTTAGGCGTGGCTTGGTGGTCATGTGACTGGGTGGACATGGCTTGGTGGTCATGTTACTGGCTGGGCATGGCCAACTCAACATCACTCACATTGAGGCATGCATCTCCTCGCCTGGCCTCTTGTGACTGTGGGGATGCTGCAACAGTGGTAAGTGTGAAAAATGGTCATAAGTCACTTTTTTCAATGGTCACTCCACACAAGCAAAGTACCACCAAAGGAGGGGGAAAAAACTCCAGAGACATTCCTGAGACAGGAAGTCTAGTCCTGCCAAGAATGTAATAAGGGTTAACGCAGAGGCAGTTTCTGTAAGCAACACCAGCATGTTTCCTTCCTGCCTTCCTTACAGGATTAGACCAGTAATTTCTTCTAACAACTGGTTCTCTGAACTGCTTAGAATGTTAACAACCAGTTCTAGCGAATAGGTGAGAACTGGTAGAATCCCACCCCCGGAGGTGACTATTTTGGGATTTTGTCCATCCCTAATGATATCCAAAGCATAGTGATTGCTCTAGTGATCCATTCTGAATTGGGCAAGGATTGGATTAGGTATCTCCAAGATTCCTTCCATTTGTGACTAATAATCTCACACAAACACACCCAAAAAATTTTGGACAGAATTTTTTCAATAGGCTGAAATATAGATCTATGATACATGGCATGACCAAGACAAATAGAGACATCACATTCCTCTTCATTTGTAGAATAGAATAGAATTCTTTTTATTGGCCAAGTGTGACTGGACACACAAGGAATTTGTCTTGGTGCAAATACTCTCAGTATACATAAAAGAAAAGATACATTCATCAAGTGTCAAGAATCATCAGGTACAACACTTAATAATAGTCATAGGGTACAATAAGCAATCAAATCATACTAGGAAACAGTCAATATAAATCTTAAGGATGCAACCAACAAAGTTACAGTCATACAGTCACAAGTGGGAGGGGATGGGTGATAAGGAGTGATGAGAAAATTAACAGGAATAGTAGTGCAGACTTTGTAATAGTTGAACAGTGTTGAGGGAATTATTTGCTTAGCAGAATGATGCCTTTCAGGAAAAAAAAAAACTATCCTTGTGTCTAGTTGTTCTGGTGTGCAGTGCTCTATAGCGTCATTCTGAGGGAATGAGTTGAAACAGTTTATGTCTGGAATGTAAGGGGTCTATTGTACAGCGAACCTTCAGCTGCCCATGCTACTGTGTATCTCAATTCCACTTGATAGTCTTGATTCTGTATGGTCTCCATCTTTATTTCATCCAAAAGGCATCAGAAGATTCACCTTAGTGCACAGTGAAAGAAAAAACCTCCACAAAATAATGACACTTAGTGAAAACTGAATGGTACTTCTGACTGACATTTGAATTCAGGAAGTCTAAACGTATGTCAGGTAATTCAAATAATACTGATTTCTTCCTGAGTTGAGGTTTGATGTTACTGCTTTATTCTACTGCACCAGAGGGAGTCAAGAATTCAATGCCTTTTTCTTTTCTCCCTTTTCTACACTTCTCCTTTCCCTCCCTTATTTTTCCTACTATCTGCTTTTGTATTTTTGTATTTTATATTATAAACTAATAAAAACTGTATATATGTTTAAAAAAAAGAGACTGGACAGTCACTTGTGTGAAATGGTATAGGGTCTCCTGCTTGAGGAGAAAATTGGACTAGAAGACTTCCAAGATCTCTTCCAGCTCTGATTGATTATCACAAGGCTTCAGAACAAAACATTAACCCCAATGTTGCCTTGTAACAAAGTAGTGAAATGGAAGGGAATCAAAGTACTGTAAAAGACTGCAGAAGAATGGACAAAGAATAATTGTCTACTCTAATATAGGTTGTCCACCTCACAGGTGATAAGAGCTTGGACATTAATTCAGCTAAGACTGCTACATGTTAAGAATGATGCACAAAGTTAATTAAGACTTGGAAGCTTTGAAGACCAATCCTGAAATGGTGTAGCTCTATTGACTTTCAGAGGGCACCCTCTTTTTCCAAATGAGAATCTAGTCTTTAATTTAAAGAGGGGGAAAGGAATATGCCAAACTTTAGATATGGAAACATGGGGTGGGGTGCAGA
This sequence comes from Naja naja, assembly GCA_009733165.1. Lineage (NCBI taxonomy): Eukaryota > Metazoa > Chordata > Lepidosauria > Squamata > Elapidae > Naja > Naja naja. The sequence continues at coordinate 10,967,429 of CM019156.1, read as the reverse complement.
TTAATTTCATTTGTGCCACATTTTATCAGGGGTCATTTTTTTTAGGTTGAGTGGATCCTAGCAGTGATCGGGGTAACCCAAACTGGGGTCCTTCTGCTTCTTTTCCTTTTATCCTATTTGACCTCTCTTTTTATTGCCAAGCAAGTCTGTCTTGTATGAGTCTTTCTTGAATGATTTCAAAAAATGTTTGAAAACAGGCTGATGTTTTGCTAATATTAGTCTGGTTAGACTATTTAGCTTTAGGGGTGCATATTACCAATCCTATTGTAACTATATTTATTTATATAGTAATATATTCCACTTTTCTTCCAGGAGCGCCATGCAGGAACTTTTCAGAGGACAGTCAGTTTCGTTGTCTGAAAGTCATTGTTTAGCCCTTTATTAAAATTGAACATTAAAGAACTGTAACAGTGGGTTAGTGTACTATATGAAAGCCCGTAGAACATAAGATAATGGAGTTGGAAGGGACCTTGGAGGTCTACTAGCCAAACCTCCTACCCATGGCAAAAAATTATATACCATTCTGGACAAATGGCAGTCCAGTCTCTTCTTCCAAAACCTTCCAATCTTATCAGAGCTGAAGGTTCTAAGTAGGAAGTGTCTCTTCATTTCTACACTATCCAAAATTTCCCTGTATGCTTTCTACTGGGACGATTTCAAATCTGAGGGACTGAGATAAGTTCATTAAAGATAAAATCTGAGCAGGAAAGTTTTCTCAGAACAAAGCTGTTTACAACTATGAAACAAGTAGCAAGACAATGAGACACAGGATACTACATACCAATCAAAACAGACAGTCAAAAAATAAAAAAGGAAACAAAATTCAAAACACCTCCTGACCAGCAATCAACATCCAGATAAGCCAAGACTGACACCAGGATTAATACTGGGTGGCTTCTTTGTTTTGGGTGAAGCAAACCAAAGGTCCAATCAAGAAGTAAACTACCCTAATCAAGGAACAACCAACTCAGATAAACAAGCTAATAGTAAATAACAACCTAATCAAAGAACTACCAAAAGCACTCCTAACAACACTGACAGAGCAAGCCAATACTACACAAAAAGAAAGCAAACCCAACTCCCTTGTCGCACTGAAGATATTGTCTATTTAGGTAATGAAACATCTGCAAGAAAACAGCCAAGCTTAGAGAGCACCAAGGACCCCATAAGACACAGTCTGTCTGTGGAACAGTGACAAAGTTATGAAAAATGAGCAATTGGTTTAAACTACCATGAGTTTATAAGGTAAACACACTCTCATGATGACAGAGGACTATTAATCCCATAACAAGCTTTTGGTTTGCTTTCAATAAAGGCCCTTATTTGGTGACACTTCTATTTATTTCCCACCTGTATTATTTTTTTACAAATAACTCAAGACAATAAACATATCCAACACACCTTCCTTCTTTTATTGTCTCCACAACAATTCTGAGGTGGGTTGGGCTAATGTGTGAGTGACCCAAGGTCACCCCACTGACTAAGGTGGGACTTGAACTCATGGATTCCTGCTTTCTAGCTTGGTGCCTTAACCACTAGACCAAACTGGCTCTTTCTTTTGAGCGTTTGAGAGATTTAAACCTAGTAGGCTAAGGCACCTACAGTTACAGAGTGTAAGCCAAGTCTTGATCTAGGAGCTTGATGAAAGTTGAAGCTGAAAATTGTGAAATGCTTCCAAGATGAGGTGTAGCACATGAAATTACACCTAATTACACCTAATTACAAAAAAAGCCCCCTTTTCAAGTCAATCAGCATTACTTCCTAACATACAATGAACAGGCAAATGAATATACCTTAGGTTATTCCAACATCAGGGTTCTATTTCACCAAAGTTTTATGAATGTAAAAAACAAACAAACAGAAATGCCATTTAGCAGGACTTTATCTGGATAGATTTATAGAGAAGCAAGAGATCCTTACTTTTTTTTCCCCCAGCCAACTGCTTCCTCTTCCCAATGTGCAATTACTGAAGAACAGCTGAAGTCATGACAATTTCTCTGCAAGGGCTATGTTCTGTTGCCTTTCTCTATTTTAAAACCAATGCTCTTTTAAAGGGAACAAGCACTATATACACAAAGTATACTGATTTTATTGGTTCCTTTGAAGGAGCCTGGATGGCGTTTGCTTGATCCTTTCATTCGTATTTTATGGATAATGAAAAAGAGGTTAATCCTGTTATGTTGATCAGATGATGTTTAAAAACTCATGGGGGCCCACAAGAAAAGTCTAAATAAATGGTGAGGCTTAACTGTACGATGGCTATATTTGGGAAGGCTTTGTAAATCCACGCTTTTGAAAATCCCATTTTGTGCTTTACAAATGTTTCATTTAATTTCATACAATATTTGACACCAGGCATTCTCCTTACACTGAAACTTAGTCAATCAAGGGAAGTCTGCCAAAAAACATTCTCACCCTTATGTTCCTAAAGACATTTATTTCAAAATCAGCCACACTTTCAAAAGAGTTGTTTTTTTTTTATCCAAAGCTTCTAAACACGATCAAAATCTAAAGGTTCTCTTTGGGATATGAGCTTTTCATTCTATGAAGACAGGTTTTTCAAATTTATAAATGAGAATTCTGTGAAATTTAAGGTACAGTTTCATGACAGAAGATGCATGTTTATGCAGACATACAAAAGAAAATGTCATATTGAACTCAATGGGGCTCATTTCTCAGTAAATTGTTGTAAAACTAAGTCTTGTATTGTTTGCAGGGAATGCCTCAAAAGAATTTAAACCTTCGTTGGCAGATTGGGTGGCTTCTTTGTTTTGGGCGAAGCAAACCAAAGGTCCTAGCAATGAATATTTTTTATCTATAATAAACATTGAATACATTTTTTTATAAAAATATCCATGTTAATGCCATAATGTGGCAATTGTTGGACTGGTCATCTCTCAAGATCTTTCACTGTATTACATGGTATGCAAAGCTGTGTAAGTTTCCAATTTCAGGTTATAAATTAGTCTGCTGACCAGAGAAGGTAATTCAAAGCATACTTCAGTTCTAAAATATTCCTTTTGACCCCTGTTCATTTCCTGGTTCAGTTCACAGTCCCAAACATCCATTTCTGCATACAAAGTCTTATGTCCTGCCATGATGCTGTTGATCTTGAGAAAATCTTCTGCAGCAGGACTGATTAATTTCCAGATCAGCTTCTGCTCTGAAGGAAAAGCTATAAAAGGAATTCTGCAGAATTCCCTCTAGCATTGAAAAATGATAGCATCTCAAGTACTCTTCTATTTTTATCTAGTTCAACTGCTTCTTGTTTATAAAGATTCTCAAAATATTTTCTTGCAATTTCCTTTTTTTTTCGGGCTCCGTTTCTATTACCCCTTCTTTATTCTCTAGTTGGTATATCATTCTTTTCTGATTTTCTTTCTTCAACTTATATGCCAACCATCTTCTGGGTTTATTTGCATGTTCAAAATAATTTTGTTTTGTATATTGTATTTTTTGGATTACTTCTTCTTGGTCTAAAAGATTCATATCATGTTTAACCAATTTTAATTCATTTTTACTTTGCTCATCCCCTGGGGTTTCCATCTGCTGATTTTCCAGATTCTCTATTCTTTTTATTAAAACCTTTCATTTTTCCTCTCTTTTTTATTTCTATTTGCAGCATAGGCTATGGAGTTCCCTCTTAGATATGCTTTCATTGTGTCCCACAAATTCTGCAATGAGGTATCCTGTTTTTTATTAAATTGAAAGAAATTTACTAATTCTTCCCTAACTTTTTGAATATATTCTTCTTCTTTAATTATCTGCAAATTAAATGTCCATCTATCTTTTTTATACAGTTTGTTTTTCCAAATTATCTGTACTGGGTTGTGGTCTGTCCATATATTAGTTAAAATCTTTATGTCCTGGATTTTGTTATATAACTCACTATTTAGGGCCTTGGTGGCTCAGGCTGTTAAATGCCTGCATTTAAGTTCCAGCTGTCTATAATTACTGTAGGCTCAAATCCCACCAGGCTCAAGGTTGACTCAGCCTTCCATCCTCTTGGGGTAGGTAAATTGAGGACCCAAGATTGTTGGGGGCAATAAGCTGACTTTGTAAAAATGCTGCTTAGTAATAAGCAGGCATATACAATGGAATGAAGGCTATTGCTGAGCACACTGGGTTGTATCCCAAAAATTGTAAGCCGCCCTGAGTCTTTGGAGAAGGGCGGCATATAAATGTAATTAAAATAAAATAAAATAAATAAAATTTACCCAGGCCGTATCTATCCTGGACCATGATTTGTGTGGGCTGGAGTAGAAAGTGAACTGAGATGTTTCTGGGTTTCTCTTTCTCCACACATCTACTAGATCTAGTTCTTCCACCATCTCGAAAAAGTTTTTGGGCAATATATTCCTTTTCTTATATTGGCTTTGCTCACAAATATAATCTGGTTTATTATTAGTTTCATTGTAGTCCCCTATTATGCAAATTCTTTGACTACCAAATTCTGTTAAATTTTTCATATAAATTTTTGTAAAATTCATTTTGACATTTATTTGGGGCATAGATTCCTACTAATAGTGTTTTCTTATTCTGTATATCCACCTCTACCATAAATATTCTTCCTAATGTGTCTTTATAAATCAATTTTGAGGCTATATCTTCTTTTACATATAGTACTACTACTCTTTTTTTTTCTTCCGCTAATGCTGAGTACATTTTCCCTAATTTTTTGTTTTCTAAATATCCTTGGTCTTGTATTTTAATATGAACTTCTTGGAGACAGATTATATCGGCTCTTTGTTTTTCCAGTTTAAGAAATATTCTTCTTCTTTTTTGCTGGATCATTTAGTCCATTAATGTTTATAGATATTAAATTCACTCCTTTATTCATTTCCTTTCTTACTCCTATCCTACAATGTTTTTATTCATCGTTTGACTTCTGGTTCTTACTTTTATTTCCTTTTCCAATGTCTCCTTATCATCTCCCTCCCTCTCCCTCTCCTTATCCCTCCCTCTACTTCTAGATTGTATTTCTTCCTGACTCTCATTATCATCTCTACTGCTCAGTTCCTCCATTGTTCCACCTGTCTGGTCAAAAAATTCTTGTACTTTAGTTTAGTGGTATTCTTATCCTCACTCTTCTTTCTTTCTCAAGCTTGTATGGACTCTATATACATCATCCAGCTCGTTTATCATCTTGTTCGTATCCCTTCTCAGAAGTTCAGCGAATAACTCTGCCATCACCAGTGGTAGGTTGTCTCCTCTTTCCTCCTCCACATTTTGGAACCTGAGATAATAAGAAGCTTTGTCCATCTCAAGATACTTCAGGGTTTCATTTGTCTCTTTCTTCTGATCAGAAAATTTTTGTTCCCTACCTTCCAATTTCTTTTCCGTTTTGTCCGCTTGTTTCTTTATTACTTTAACCTTTTCTTCGTTCAATTTGATCGATTCCTGTATTTGACCTATTGTCCCTTCCAGGTTCTTAATTTCATTTGTTATTTCCCCTATTTCAGTTTTTATCTCTTCTTTTATTGATTCTCTTTCTGCTTTACTTTCTGTATGGTTCTAATGCATAGATTCTTGTAATGCCAACATTGTATTTTGGATAGTCAATAGTGAAGCTTGAACTGATTGAGCACTGGTTTGGGTAGTAACTTTTTCTGAGGCCAGCATCCCTTCAATCATTTTTTGATTCGCTGATATCATAGGGGTAGTTGGAGTTGTTGTTGTGGTTAACTTTCTTCCAGGTTTTGTAGTGGTGGTGGTTGTGCTGGTCATATCTTGAATGATTCTTTGTTGTTCCTTCACTATCCTAAGGATATTTTCCCAAATTGTATTGCCAACCACCATAAACCTTGTCTACACTTTGCAACTTAATTCGCCCTATTTGTCTAATTACTTTGATTGCCTGCCTTAGTATATATTAATATAGTAATTAATTTATTATTTACAATATTTTTTATTCCTTACTTTATCAAACAAGTTAATTGTATAAGTATATTAATCTTAAGTGTTAACTACACAACAATCTTAAGACCTTTTAATTTGATTATTATAATTCAATAATTCAATTAATATCTCTTTTAACATATAATAAAAATTCAAAATTCAACTTAATACTTTAAAATTCCATTAATTCACAATATCCAATAGTGAGAGGGTATGAGAAGGAAAGGGAGGGAGCAAATAATTAGTATATCATCATATCAGTTCATTACTATAAATTCCTTAATCTCTACTCAAGTAAGTATTTGTAAAGTAATGAAAGAAGAAAGAGGTATAAAGCGTAAATCAGAGAGTAAGAAAAGATCCAATTATCGCTTATCGAGATTAAACCTTATTTCAGAGTAATATAATAGCTATATACCATAAATACCATAAATACATATGTTGATTCAGAAAGAAAAATGTATAGTCTCTTGATTTCCTGTTATTACCAAATTGTCCACGATGATAATAAACAAATAGTTAATTGGGTTCTTTTCAATTTTTAAATGGTTCACCAGCCTAAATAAATAAGAAAAGTACAAGTTCTAAAGTTCTTTTCTCTTCTTCCTATGATATATATCTGTTCCTTCAAATCTATTAGTCTCAGTTCACTAAAATGCCAGTCACTGCAAACTTCTTTTTTTTTATACCACTCTTCCGGAAGTATCAATCTTGTTGCTTTCCTCTATAAGTTGCACTGTCACTCCAATTCAGGATTTCAAAGTTTAACAAGGTTTTCTCCAATTCATTTAGCTAGAAATTGTGAAATTTATACCAAAAATACTCACTTTTCTCCTCTTTCACTTAGGGATTTACTTTGTCTGGAGCTAAGAAGAAAAGGAAAACTCAGCCTTGCCGCCACTCTTCACTTTCCCCCTTTCCACTCCAGATTACCCAGTACTCAACAAATTCTTTCAAATCTTATTTCCAAGATTATAATCCACAACGTGATTCGGCACCAATCTCCTTCCCAGACTCCAATTCAATCTTTTTTCTCAGCTTCCTTCACCAATTTTAGTTTAATTTGGCTTGGTTAGTTTAATTCTATTTTAGATAACTAATTTATTGTACTGGTTTTAATTGTGAGCCGCCCCAAGTCCTTTTCGGGAGAGGGGGCGGCATACAAGTCAAATAAATAAATAAATAAATAAATAAATAAATAAATTAATAAATTAATTAATTTGCTCCGTCACGACTTTGGGCCACCCTCGAAAGACTGGATTCTTTTGCCTTGGGCTTTGGGGCTCCCTTCCTTGCCTAATCCTGGGTCGCAACCACCCAGTTGGGCTCCAAGAGGGCTCCCTTGTAAAGGCGATCCCACCAAACTCAGCTCCCACCATGAACGGCCGCCCGAAAAGCAGAAAGCCCGATGTAGGAGAGTGAGGCACCGTTCTCCTACCTTGCCATGCCTCGACATCACCGGAAGTCCCAAATGATAGCATCTCATGGGTGTCATCAATATCCAACAGTAAAGACAAAGAAAAGGTGGCATTTGTGCATTTTCAAGGACCTGAGAAGGATGAAGGTGATAGCTCTCTGGAAAAACCCTGAATTGGAACATGCTAAGTTACCTCAGTGAAAGTTCTGGCATAGCTGGTGTCCCTATTTGATGTGCATTATTGGTTTTGGTTATGAAACATGTTTCCCACTAGTGCTAATACTACTTTAATTATTCTTCACCAAGAGTTGGCTTTGAGCTGATGTGGCTGTACAAATCTGATCAAATAAACAAATAAAACTTAATTGAGTCACCTAATTGTTGTTAATACCAGTATTATGGCCACTATTTTTGAAACAATATAGAGAATCTACTCAGATAAGTAGACCTTCAAGAAAATACTCCTGTACATTTCTGAATGGCATCAAAAGAAGCATTTGTGCAGCTTTTCCAAAGCCTGCAATACCATATTGGAAGAGGACAATTTTGGCAAGTGTTCCTCACCATAGTTCTTTAACTAACTAGCTAACTGCCTAGATTCTTAAAGTATTCATTTTAAGGGAGATGTTCACAGGTTATTATGGAAATGTGAGATTGTGGCAATCATCCTACCCCATGAATAATTTATTTTTATGACAACTTGAGCTGGAAGATCCAGCATTATGGAACACCACCTTGGATAGGAGAAAGAAAGTTTCAATACAGGATCGGAACTTCCCTGCAAAATAAAGGGAAATTAAAACTATGAAAAATGTAAGTTTGCATTCCACGATGAGTTTGCTTTAAAAGAGTTTATCAATTTTAATTTCTTTGATTTCTTAGTGTAGTTTCATGCTGGACAGAAACAGCATCCTGCATTATTTCCTACTATTTGATCTAATAAAAGGTCATTGATTTAATAGCTATTTTTAAAGAATAAACAAATCAGTGTGGTGTGGTTTCATTCGTTTCATTATTTAAAAGACCAAGGAGATCCTTGGATATTTTTTTCATTGTATAATCATCTAAACCAGGACTGTCAAACTCCTGGCCCATGGGCTGGATGTGTCACGTGCTGGCCATGCCTGGTTTAGCAAAGGAGTGGGGGAGGCACAATACATCATGTGATGCAGCCATGATGACGTGAGTTTGACACCCCTGATCAAGTGGTCTGAAGCTTGCTTCCTTTAAATCACAAAGAAAAACTCTCTAACAGAACGTCTCCTATGTTTTCATCAGATTAGTAAACATGACCAATTAGGGAATCTGGACAAGTGACTGAAAATTAAACAAGTCAGGAAAATCACCCAATGAGAGGTCCTGGGTGCTGTTGGAAGGAAAAGCCACCTGGTCCAGTTCCAAGCCAGGAGAAAGGCACTGGAAACAACATGGAGGCCAATTGGAAAGATGGTTTATTGAACAGAAGCATAAAGACAGTTCTGGGTCAGCTGAACAAATGGTTGAAGAAGTGGATGGGTCTTTATAGGTTTCTGTGACTTGGAAGTTTGAACTGTTCTGGTGCAATGAAGGGGATTTTGTTCTCAAAGGGTGTTGGGCAATTCCTATTGTGGCTAATGTCTTTCATCCTGTGTTGGATCTTGGGTGAGAGGCTGCTTTCTAATCCTATCATTCTGCCTTTGTTAGCTGGGTTGTAAGGAGTTTCAAAATATCCTGTCTTGAATGAATTTCTGCCTACAGTATTTGCTTCACTTATGAATAGAACTATCTTGATACTTGTCTTCTTTCAATAAGCTGTTTATCTCTTAAGTGCTAGCATCTGCTGTGGGCTATAAGAAAGACTTGGGGGCTATTTTCTGTCTTTAAGAACATGTTTTTCCATTTCTCCTTTAGGGAAATACAATAATCTGCCTTTTTAATATTCCTCAAAATATTACATTCTTCTGCCTTCCCACAGCACTGTCTGAATTTGGCTGTTTTCTTGCAGATGTTTCACCCAGTGACTAATATTGATACAGTTTGGGTAATGAAACATCTGCAAGAAACAACTAAGCTCAGAGAGCACCAAGAACCCCTCATTTCTATTGAGCTACAAATATTCTCCTTTATTGAAATCATCCAATGGCAGCATTTTTCAGCCTTGGTCACTTTAAGACCTGTGGACTTCAATTCCCAGAATTCCCCACTCAGCATTCCCCAGAAGGCCGGCTGAGGAATTTTGGGAGTTCAAGTCCACAGGTCTTAAAGTGACCAAAGTTGAGAAACTCTGATCTATGGAAATAAATGTTTCTTAGTTCCAAGCCAAAGGTCTTTAGTTCACACCTGGAAAACACCCTCAAATATTTATACGACACACTTGACATGAATGGCTATTGAATTCATAGGTTCATTCTTGGTGTGTATAAGTGTTTGTAAATCCTGCATGAAGGATTTCTACCAAAACCAGAGGTGGTATTCAGCAGGTTCTGACCAGTTCTGGAGAACCAGTAGCAGAAATTTTGAGTATTTCGAAGAACCAGCAAATACCACTTCTGACTGGCCCCACCCACATCTATTCTCTGCCTCCCGAGTCCCAGCTAATCAGCTGGGTCTTCTTTTGTTGCACAGGAGAACAGAACTGGAAAGCAGGTTAGTGGGTTGGGAAGGAAATGGGGATTTTGCATTTCCCCTGCCATGCCCACCAAGCCACACCACGCCCACCAAGCCATGCCCACAACCGGTAGTAAAAAAAAATTGAATCATACCACTGACCAAAACCCAAATGTTCTTTGGCTGGTCCTCTGAAGCCCAAACTTTTGCAGCCAAAGTTGAAAGAATGAAAGAGTGTGTATGTATGTCTGAGAGTGAGCGTGGATATGTTTGTTGAATACATACATATATATTTCCTAAACACGATGGTAATAGTGGAAAAAGAATAATGGTCATCATAAGGTTTGTGAAAATATTAAACTGAAACCCACTTGGGTGATTTGATTTAAGGAAAAGGTGTTTTTTTAAGGAGTTGATGTATTTCAAAGATGACATTTCTGTTCAGGAAATCTCCCTTTTAAAACACCTTCATAAATCATTCTTGTTTTAGAGGCTGTTTAATTTATTTGGAAGACATTAGCATAAAATTAATCCAAATACCTAAAAAGGGGGCACACTCTTACAGATGTAGACTTAATGCTTAATGCTCATCTCGGGTACTTATGTTAAGCTCACAAAGGCCAAATATCCTGGAATCTAGTCATAAAATCTAACAGGAAGGGAGTTGTCATCCCTCTCTGCATATAAGCAGGGATGTCCAACCTTGGCAACTTTTAAGGTGTGTGGACTTCAACTCCTTGAATTTCTCAACCAGACATGCTGCCTGGGGAATTCTGGAAGTTGAAGTCCACGAGTCTTAAAGTTGCCAAGTTTGGACACCTCTGCTATATAGGACCATCCTCCTAGGGTCCAAAGCCAATGATGATTCCTCCACATCACAGTAAATGCTGTGTTTCTATCCAATACTTGCATCTGAAATTTCAGGCAAAGGGTATCTTCATAATATCAATGTTCTTCCAGATAGCAGTACTATGTACACCTCCTAACATTTGTGCAAAATGAAACTCTATAAAACAGTTCCTTTGTACACTCAAGCATTATGTCATCTGGGAGGTGCAGCTGATAGTATCCATTCTCACCTTTTAGTCATAAGTATTTTTGAGATGGCTAATAATAGTGTTAAATAACTCCATCAGATGGTGTTATTTTAACAGCTAAAAGCAGTGAGAGTATCCACTTCGGTAGCACACCTGAAACTCAATTCACAGAGAAAATTGGGTTTTTAAAGTGCTTCTTAAAAGGTCTTCAAAAAAGAGGCTGTATGGATGGAATAAATAAATTAAAAAATAAATAAAAAGGAGTCTACACAAATCTGTTTGCATGTCAATTAAATGTCAACATGTGCAAAATAGTACAGATCGATGCTTAAAGAGCATCTAACAAACATCAATGGGGTGGTTGAATGTTCATTCAGTGCAACAACCATTTGATTATAGCATTCTTCCTGCTCTTCTGCAGGAAAAAAAATTCTTGGACAACCTATTAACATGAAAGGAAAAGAGAAAAAAAAGATAATGAGAGGAAAGGAGATATTGCCCTGGAGAATGCTTGCACATTCACAAAATGGCCACTTCCATCATAAAACACTCAATTACCAGAACACAAATCCGTGTGATTGCTTTCTTCATGAACAACCTCTTAGTATTAAATATTGGGCTCTAGTCACTTACCATTTTTATTTCCTGAGATTGCCTCTGGAATAGAGATAGAGCTGGAAATTAGCTCCCCCCTCTCTTTTTTTGCATTGCATTGCAGTATGTTAACTTGCCATTCAATGATTTAAGTTCTAATAACAAGAATCTTCTTAGACTCCCCCCAAAAAAGTCTAATGGGCAAGAAGGAACCTGTGAACACATTGTTGTCTATAGGAATCCTGATATTTTATTTCTGTTTTATTGCCTTTACTTTTTCTTCCCTAAGCAACAGAGAGAGAGAGAGAGAGAGGGAGGGAGGGAGGGAGGGAGAGAGAGAGAGAGAGAGAGAGAGAGAGAGAGAGAGAGCGAGCTGTATTTATTCTCAGGCACTTTTTTTCCTGCCTATTTTGTTTTGGAGGGACACAAATCCTGTATCCCCAATCTCATAATTCTTCCTGATGCCTCATTCCATATGGCCTCCCTCTAGAGTCGCAACTAATTGAAATAATATGTACCACCTGTGGATGCTGCTTGATATCCCTGAGTTTCTCTGCTCTGATTTAAGTGATTCAGGCAGAGAGAGGAGAATGGGTATTGCAAGCATTTTTCTAAAGAGGCACAGTTGGCTTTGTTCTGTGTATGTAGGTGTGTATCAGTTATACAGGCAGTCCTCAACTTATGACCTCAACTGAGCCCAAAATTTCTTGCCACAGTCGTTAAGTGCTCAATGGTGGTCAAGGACTGCCTGTAAAATAAATAAAATGGGAAATTCATATACCTGCCTTGGCCATCTTTTGAGTAAAGACTGCAAAATTCTGCCTGCTTCATCCATAAGAAAATATCTTCTTTGGAAGAAAACTCAAAAGCAAATTCTGTCATCAAATCAAATGCAAAAAAAATAAAATAAAAAATAAAGGGGGGGAATTTTTCTTCATTGCGCTTCTTCAAATCTTAAACTGTCAAAGTGTTAGAGATGATTTTCAGTCTTTGACAATTGTAACCTTTTATCAATGATTCACATTACATTTGAAGGGGAAATGGGTTGTTCTCTGTTTCCTTTAAAAAGAGAGGAGGAGATGCCAAATGTTCTTTTTGTGGTGGCTTTTACATCAGTTGCGAAGGAGTTGAAAGATGTATAAAAGAGTCCAATCTTTCACTGATCATTTGTGACTCTAGGTCTGGACAGCCTCTCTGACTATTCATATTTCTTATTTCAGACTCAATCTCCAAGAAAGACATATTAATTTTTTTTTTTCCAGTAGGACAATTTAGGTCAATAAAAGTTCATATGAAGGCATATGAAGAAAGAAAGTGACAAACACCTCACATAACACAATAAGGTCCAAGATACCATTTAATAAATATTTAAAAACATTCTAAAACACTTCGACAATGAGATAAAAAGGGCAAAACTTTCATGGGTTTAAGACAGGTTTTGGCACATAAGCACCTCTTTATATTTTGAGCACCCTGTCTTTCATCTGCTGGTAAACCAGTCTCTGTTTAAAGAGTGGTGGGTAGCTCAGGTTTGAAACCCAAGAATAGGATGATGGAGTGAGCTCCCATTCTTGCCCAGCTCCTTGTCCTAGCAGTTCAAAAGCAGGCTAATGCAAGTAGATAAATAGGAACCACCAATGGGAAAATAACAGCATTCCGTGCACCTTTAGCATATAGCCATGCTGGCACATGACCAGTCTTTGGACAATGCTGGGTCCCCAGGCCAAGAAATGGAAATGAGCACTGCCCCCTAGAGCCAGACACAACTGGCAGGGGAAACTTTTACTTTTACTTTAATCCATTCAAGAAATACCATTCTATTATGTTAATAATCTGCCTATTTGTAATCAGAATTTTCCTGAACCTTTGATTGCTCAGCTGCAGAAACAGTTTTGACATTTTATCCTTTGAAAATATCCAGTGCCACTACCCAATCTCGGGTTATGTGGGACAAACTAACAAATTGATTTCAATATTATTGAAATAAAGGTATTTTTTAGAGTCCCAGAAATAGAGGACGTAAGGTCATACAAAGTGTATTTAAAGATACACACAAATGGCTTGAATGACTATGAATCTGGAAATAAATAAATCCACTGTTTGAATAATGGGAACACTGAACTAGATTTACTTGGGTGGGTTCCTGATACTTTCACTTCAATCTAAAAGAGTCACACATAATGCAATTATCATTCCTAGTTTTGGTTTCTTGGTTTATCATTGCACCAATTAAAGAAATATACAAGAAAAATACCAACCTTTAAACATAAGAGGAATTTCATTGGAAGGAAGGAAGGAAGGAAGGAAGGAAAACACATACAGATTTATAACAATATGTAATGTAACCAACAGTTTGTATACATTTCTTTTCACATTTGTATGCAACTTTGCCAAATATACAGGTGAAACTCGAAAAATTAGAATATCGTGCAAAAGGTCATTTATTGCAGTAATGCAACTTAAAAGGTGAAACTAATATATGAGATAGACTCATTACATGCAAAGCAAGATAGTTCAAGCCATGATTTGCCATAATTGTGATGATTATGGCTTACAGCTCATGAAAACCCCAAATCCACAATCTCAGAAAATTAGAATATTACATGCAATCAATAAAACAAGGATTGTACATAGAACAATATCAGACCTCTGAAAAGTATAAACATGCATATCTACTCAGTACTTGGTTTGGGCCCCTTTTGCAGCAATTACTGCCTCTACTGCATGGAAGCTATCAGCCTGTGGCACTGCTGAGGTATTATGGAAGACCAGGATGCTTCAATAGTGGCCTTCAGCTCTTCTGCATTGTTTGGTCTCATGCCTCTCATCTTTCTCTTGGCAATGCCCCATAGATTCTCTATGGGGTTCAGGTCAGGTGAGTTTGTTGGCCAATCAAGCACAGTAATCCCATGGTCATTGAACCAGGTTTTGGTGCTTTTGGCAGTGTGGGCAGGTGCCAAGTCCTGCTGGAAAATGAAGTCAGCATCCCCATAAAGCTCGTCTGTGGAAGTGCTCCAAAATCTCCTGGTAGATGGCTGCGTTGACCCTGGACTTAATGAAGCACAGTGGACCAACACCAGCAGATGACATGGCTCCCCAAATCAACACAGACTGTGGAAACTTCACACTGGACTTCAAGCATCTTGCAGTGTGTGCCTCTCCATTCTTCCTCCAGACTCTGGGTCCTTGGTTTCCAAATGAGATGCAAAAGTTGCTCTCATCAGAAAAGAGGACTTTGGATCACTGAGCAACAGACCAGGTCTGTTTTTCTTTAGCCCAGGTAAGACACTTCAGGAGTGACTTGACAAGAAGAACATGACATTTGAAGCCCATGTCCAGGATCCGTCTGTGTGTGGTGGCTCTTGATGCACTGACTCCAGCCTCAGTCCACTCCTTGTGAAAGTCCCCAAAACTTTTGAATGGCCTTTTCCTGACAATCCTCTCCAGGCTGCGGTCATCCCTGCTGCTTGTGCACCTTTTTCTTCCACACTTTTCCCTTCCACATAACTTTCTATTAATGTGCTTTGATACAGCACTTTGGGAATATCCAACTTCTTTGCAATTACCTTTAGAGGCTTTCCCTCCTTATGGAGGGTGTCAATGATGGTTTTTTGCACAACTGTCAGGTCAGCAGTCTTTCCCATGATTGTGATTCCTACTGAACCAGACTGAGAGACCATTTAAAGGCTCAGGAACCCTTTGCAGGTGTTATGGCTTAATTAGCTGATTAGTGTGGGACACTTGGAGCCTAGAATATTGCACCTTTTCACAGTATTCTAATTTTCTGAGATTGTGGATTTGGGGTTTTCCTGAGCTGTAAGCCATTATCATCACAATTATGACAAATCACGGCTTGAACTATCTTGCTTTGCATGTAATGAGTCTATCTCATATATTAGTTTTACCTTTTAAGTTGCATTACTGAACTAAATGAACGATATTCTAATTTTTTTGAGTTTCACCTGTATTCAGTTCTGAAGTTCTTTTTTTACCTCAAGTTGGGATCTAGAGGGGTCCATGAACTATGTGCCCATCCACACTATTGATGGATTTTATTTTGATAAATTGTGCCACTTTGCTTGAAGAAAAAAATACCTATGATGGATTTCTTTTTGCTCCTTCTCTAGCTACTTCATATTCATTTACTGGGCCCATTTAATCTCTTATCAGGCTTCATGACTGGATATCCAAGTTAAACAGATTATATAGTGCAGTAAGATTAGGCTATGAAGGTTAGAAATATTTCTGTCACTTAATTTATCAGTGTTTCACATCCCATAAAAATTGATTGATTGGTTTTCATTTTGTTTACTCTGTTGATATATCCTGCACATTACCTATGACACCTTTTCTGATTTGTGCTGATCTGGCTTGTTCTATCCTATATTTAGGCCAAGTGCTAACATCTGAAACCCTGGAATAGCTGCCAGGAGTTCAGTACTACCTGGTAATACTATCAGCTCTTGGTGTGTCTGAATCTCTATCTTAATCTTCTTGACTGCTCTTGGAATGGCATTAGCTTGAACAGAGGAATGCACTATGTACAATCATGACTGAGAAGACTAATGCAAGCTCTAGCCATGCTTGGATTTCTGCTAATGGCACCATTGAGCAAACTTCTGAGGGGACACCTGGATAAAAGAGGAACCACTCTAAGATACTTTCTTTGTTTCAGACCCAGAATTATGGTATCTTTTCCTACCTGAACAGGAAAAAACCTGACTATAAGAATTCAAGCGTATTTGACATGCAAATCCATGGAACCAAAAGACTTTGGGCTCTTTACAGCATTGAACCATGTGCTTGCTTTTCATTTATGGCATTCTCATCATTTTACCAATGAAGTTGCAAATGGATCTTAGCAGGTATAGGGCAATAACTAGCAATCCTATTAAACTACTTCACATGGAATAAATCATAGAGGGTAGGAGATGTACGCGAAACAAAAACTAGCAATCATGGAGAAAAGCCCAATTCACATATAAGAAGCCATTCTTCGATGTTGGCACCACAAGGTCATGTAATATTCATTTTCCCTGGTCCTTCTTGGCTCCTGCCCTTCCTTCCACCAACTGGGCAGGGGCAGACCTGATTTTAGCAAATGCTTTTGATGACAGCTGCTATTGTTTGAGAACACAAGCATATGTTGCTACATTATGCCAAATCTCAGCATCCATCCATAGAATTCTGACACTTCTCCAAGGTCTTAGGCTGAATACAAGAGTAGCTTTTTAGCCTTGCATACTTTCAGCCACGTAGTCCAGGAAATGAGCCCGACATGCAAAGCATGTGCTATACTAGAAATGGCCCTATAAAATTGTGATGAGGAACAGACTCTTCAAGCAAATTAGATTGTTTAACCGAAAGGTTAATGTAGTTTCACTGTAACTCATCTCATCCAACTAAACATTACCGATTTCTAACACTGCTTTAAAAAACAAATACTTATCATTCCATCAACAGATTTGAAGTTGGGGACAAGACACAATCCATGTCTCAATGATGAATTGTCACCTACCAATTGGATGAACAATCCCATGCGGTCTACCAACTGCTTAACAATCAGACATGAAGTAAGCAAATCACACAATCAATACAAGTCTCCATAAATTATGCTTGGGGAAATACATTATCAAAATGCAAGTAAGGAAGAAAAGGAATTTTAAAAAGGAATAAGGACCATGCAGTTTTTTCCCCTAAGTCTCTAGGGGACAGATATAGGGGTCCTCCTGGATGCACGGCTCCGGTTGGAGGAGCAGGTGGGAGCCGTCACCAGGGGGCTTTTGCCCAGGTCCGGCTGGTTCACCAGCTTCACCCGTTTCTGGACCGCGATGCCCTGCATACGGTCACTCATGCCCTTGTTACTTCACGACTCGACTACTGCAACGCTCTCTATTTAGGACTGCCCTTGCATACCATCCGGAGACTGCAACTGGTGCAAAATGCGGCGGCGCAGGTGGTGATGGGAGTTTCCCAGTTCTCCCATGTTGCCCCCCTCCTGCGCGGCCTGCATTGGTTGTCGGTTGTGCTCCGGGTGAGATTCAAGGTTTTAACCTTAACATACAAAGTCCTTCATGACATGGGTCCTCATTACTTAAGGGAGCGACTACTGCCAACATTGAATTCTAACTGCCCTGTGCGAACCCATAGACAGGGGCTCCTTGGGGTCCCGTCGGCCGGGCAGTGCCGGCTGGCGGTCCCCAGACGACGGGCCTATTCTGTCACAGTCCCTGACCTCTGGAATCAACTTCCCCTGGAGCTCCGCCTGGCCCCTGACCTCTGCACCTTCCGTCGCGATCTGAAGACCTGGTTGTTCAATCAACCCGGGCTGTGACCCTGGGGTGGGGTGGTTTTTAGAGTTTTAATTTTGGGATCTTAGTGTTAATTTGGCTTAATTTGTTTAATCTGGTTTTTTACTTAATTTATTGTTGTGTTGTTTTAATTTGTCGAGTCCCTCGGAGAGGGGCAGCATATAAGTCGAATAAATAAATAAATAAATAAATAAATAAATAAATAAATAAATATGCTTCACTTCACTCAATGACAGTCTAGTGTTACTAATCATTAACTTTTTCACCTATGTGTCAAATTGAATGATTACTAATAGAATTGAGGGGGGACTCAAATACACGAGTTGATTTTAATTCATTTCCAATAATTGCACAAGGATAAAAACAAATGAGACCCCAAACTGCATAGATGAAGCTATCAGAAAACAAAGACCACATTTATATTGCAGTAGGGTAAAACTTGGTAAAAAATTCTCAGCAAGCTTAAATTTAAAAATGTATTTAAAAAGAAACACCCATAGTATCCTTTACCAGATTGTTTTGATTTCTTAGGTGACTTACCCATATCCTATATTAAGAGGATGAAACTTTCTTCTTGCATGAAGCATGAAGATGGTTCTTTGGAAACCATCATTCTTCTTGCATGAAGCATGAAGATGGTTCTTTGGAAACTATCTGTCTTTCAGAATATCACACTAATGCATGAGTTAATTGCACAAAATACCATGGGCTAGTTCAAAGTGTCTACTAATGGATTTGTAGACAAAGTTCTAATCTGTAGCAAATCTTTGCTGAAAGTTGCATTCTAGAAGGGAAAAAAAGGAACAAAAAATTCAGTCCCAACTAGGAGAAAATCATATAATCCTTATGACCCAATATGATTTTAGTTTGTGCACTTGGACTTTTGTGTGTTATCACAAATATGTAAACTGGAATAAAACTGGAATACTTTAAAACTTTGCTGAGCCAAAATGCTGCCTTCTTTGTTTTGGCACTAAGAAGGAGCATTCTTAGGAAGTTAAGAAGGTCATTCTGATGAAGAGTGACTTTCCAATCTCCCTTGATATCAGTCACAGGATAAGCCATAAAATTTCCTGGTACTGGGTTAATTGCATTCCAAACTGCTGATTGGAGCTATTTTTTAAATTTATTTTATGTTTCCAAAGGTTCCAGAATGAAGTCAGGAAACATTGTCCTATTTTGGCCTGCAGACTTCATGAAGACACAACAGAGTAAAGGCAGTGTTTATGCTCTCTTTTGGGGGGTGGGGGAGGGACTTTTTCAGGAAAACAAAAGGACACTAAGTTCCTCAGATCTTGATCTAATTTTTTAAAAAGGGATTAGATGATAGGGGCAAGGAACCAGAACAACACTTAGAGTTGATTGGAGAAGTATGTTTATTACTACTCGCCTATTTACAAGCATTTACTGAATTACACAACAAACAGATAAGTTGTTCAAGATTTGCTCTCCATCAATTCCCCCCCTTCAGAGACTCTAGGCTAGCCAGCTCTGGACTCCTCCTCCCACTTCAGCTGCAGATTCCACCACAATAGGCAGGGGAGAGTTCCATAAAATCTCCCCTCCCATCTCAAACATTCACCTTACTTTTCAATAAAGAAAGAAAGAACAACAAACACAAGAATCTAAATATTTTCCAAATGTCTCTCAGGATTCTATCTAACAGCCGTAGATTTGCTATGAAATGACCTGATTGAGAAGTTAAAGAGTGAAGTGACTTGCCTTTAGAATTTAATGTATTATATCAGCAGAGAGATTATTTCTAAATAGCCATCTACTGAAAAGCCTTCCCCCCCACCCACCCCAAAAAAAGATTAAATGAGAATAAAAATGCTCATTCCCAGGACTGCTATTATCCGCATGAAATGCTATGAATCACCTGGCAGAAGTAATTAAAACCAAAAAGCAGTTTCATATTGCAGATAAATCTAAAATAAAAGCGTACCTTTCTCCTTCTTTCGAACAAAAATGATAAATCTGAAATGGACACTATTTTCCCTTCAACAGTGCAGTGTAGTTCAAGAGCTATCAAATGTTGGACAGCTGTCAGGGAAGAATGAAAACACAGAAATGAATGGGGTGTGTGTGTGAATATCAGGTGAGGTATGTAAGCCACAAAACTTCAGGAATGAGATCCCTCTCCAACACTTTCAATTAATTAGGATTGTATTGTAACAAATAGGGAAATCACAGTATCCCTAAAGAAGGAAGAGTATAATTCCCAAGCAAACATATTTCTGGTTGTGCTGATACAGGTTTGCTGGCAAAGAGTTAAGGAACATTTGTGTTTTGGAAACACACAAAAAGGGGGAAGTACAAGTGATTAGTGGACTGCAGATTTAGATCCAAACATATGGAGTGATATGGCTTTGTCCCCCACAAAGCCCCCTTATCACATAGTGTTCAGATTGATATACTTAGAAAGAAGATGAATGTTTATGTTATGATGTATTGTGCTGCAATAATTACAATTTCATTGTTATAGTCCAAAGGTAAAAGATAACAGATAATCAGAGTTGGAAGGGATCTTGTAGGTCATCTAGTCCAACCCCCTGCTCAAGCAGAAGACTCTACACCATTTCTGACAGATGGGAGTCCAATCTCTTCTTGAAAGTCTCAAGTGATGATGCTCCCATAACTTCCGAGAGCAAGCTGTTCTGTCAGAAAGTTCCTCCTTATTTCCAGGTTAAATCTCTCCTTGTTAAGTTTCCATCCATTATTCCTTGTCTGGCCTACAGGCACTTTAGAAAATAGCTTGACCCCCTCCTCTCTGTGGCAGCCCCTTAAATATTGGAACACTGCTATCATGTCTCCCTGGTCCTTCTCTTCACTAGATTAGCCATGCCCAGTTCCTGTAACAGTTCTTCATATGTTTTAGTCTCCAGTCCCCTAACCATCCTGGTTGCTCCTCTGTACTTTTTCTAGAGTTTCAACATCTTTTTTATAGTGTGGTGACCAAAAATGGATGCATTACTCTAGGTGTGGTCTTACTAAGGCTTTATAGAGTGGTATTAGTACCTCACTTGATCTCGATTGTATCCCTCTGTTAATACAATTTAGGATTGCATTGGCTTTTTTGTCTGCCACTGCACACTGCTGGCTCATATTTAGCTGATTGTCCACTAAGACTCCAAGTTACTGCTATTAAGCCTGGTTTCACCAAGTCTATATGTGTACTTTTGGTTTTTCTTGCCTAAGTGTAGGACTTTACTTTTCTCTACATTGAATTTCATTTTGTTAGATACAGCCCAGTATTCTGGCCTGTCAAGATCCATCTGGATCTTGTGCCTATCTTCTAGGGTGTTAGCTATTCCTGCCAACGTAGTATCATCTACGTAGTATCATCTTCTATTCCCTCATCTAAGTTGTTTATGAACATATTGAAGAGTACTGGGCCTAAGATGGAACCTTGTGGTACCCTACTGCTTACTTCTCTTTCATTTTGTTAGATACAGCCCAGTATTCTGGCCTGTCAAGATCCATCTGGATCTTGTGCCTATCTTTCTTGTTCCCTTCTTTCATGGAAGGTGATGCCAGGATACTTAAAAACTCACATACCCGGAACTTCCGGTTGGCTGTCAGAGAGAAGGGACATGCGGGCAGACGACTCTGCGGAGTACGGACCTTCACCCTCCGTTCGCAGGGGCTCTACGGAGTCCAAAGGAAGCTTGGAGAGCTTCCGAAGGAGAGGGGTCCCCATAGAGAAGTCACAGACGGCGGTCCATGGCGGAATTGGGGTGAACCAGGAATGAAGGGCGAGGAGGCCAGCAATGGCCACCCCCAAGTGCTGACAGCCGGCTACACTAGCGGTGACCAAGCAGAACCAAGGTACATCTTTGCAAGCTTAAAGAATCATCCAGTAAGCAAAGAAATTAATTGGAGGCAATCTAGTCGCCAATAAAAAACTTTTAAAATATTTGAGGAAAAGAGAGCAGCTCTGATTTAGGAGGGTGGTTGAGTGGCGAGATTCATGGTGAGCAGAAGGAGTTGAAGGAACAACAGATCGGACAATTGCAGCTTCGATAACAAGAATGAATCAGAAGAAGAGGTGCTTCCCCTGTTTGGACTAAAAAATAGCAGCGGAGTTGATTTAAATGGATGTTGTGGACTCTACATAAATCAAATTCTTAAACACGAAGGCTCGGGGAAAGCAGTTTAAACGATATCAGAGGAGAAACGGTTTAATAAATTCTAAGGCAACAATTAAACAGAGCTGAAGTTCACTGATTAGAGTTGATCTGAACAAGGAAAGTTGCTGAGTCACACAGCAAACTTCTTATCGGGCACGGGATCCGGAAGACGCTAAATCACGGAAGAAGAAGAAACAGGAGGAGGGGAGGACTTTACAGAAACCTCAAGAGTCACGCTTCATCACGAACGAACTGAACTGAACAGTGATATACTACCCCTTTTTCCTTAATCTTTAACTTTGCAATTCTTAAATTTTCACTTTGTCTGATTTTTCCCTTTCCCCCTTCCTCTCTCAATGCCCCCCCTTCCTTCTCCTTCCCCCCTTTATTATTTTCTCGCATCTAGAATCATTTAGAACTATTCAAACATTTATTTAAAAACATTGAAGTATATAACTAGTAAATTAATTAAGTTAATACTATAGTAGCCAACTTAAAAACAAAGTACTCTTAATCATTGTGTTTATGTGTTAATGAAATTGTATATCGATTAGAGCAATTAGAACAACTAATTAACTAATTAATTTATGAGCTTAATCAATTAAGGATAGTATTGTATAATTACTGATTTATTGAATTACTGATTTATTGAAACTGTTTAAGCGTGAATAGGTAAAATTTTAGCAACATACTAGATAATTATTAATTAATCATAATTATATTATTAGCAATATATCTAGATAATTTAGAAAATGATTTAACAATAGTTTCTACTTTAGATAAGAGAATATAGATATACTCCTTTTATGAATTTATGATAGGGGGAAGGAAGCTGGGAGGGTGAGGAGATTTGGGGAAGGAAAATAGGGGGGAGAAGGTAAACTTTAATTATCATTGATTGGAAAACTGTTATTAAATATGCAGGAGGATGATTAAAATCACGGAGACGAAATAGGTCTGTGAGAACAGATTTAAAGGCAAAAAATAGATGAAAAGTCAGGAGAAAATAACTGAAACAAAGGTGAACTGAGACTAGAAACAGCAATATACCTTGTCAGAAAGAGCTCACTAAGACTACAAAATGTAAGAGAAGAAAAGGGAGAAAATTTATGGGAGGTCATTGCAGGCATATTGGCTAACTTCCTAGAGACAGGAAAGGAGGACTTGATGAAGGAAATCGATGAGCTTTATAGAGTACAAACTAACTAAGCAAGGAGATTCAATCTACCAAGGGAAGTACACGTCAAGCTGGTTAAGAAGTCCCTTAGGGGTGAAATTTTATACAGATCCAGAGATAACACCCTAGAATATGCTGATAAACAAATAACAGTACTTAACAAACCCCTAAGAGAGTAAGAGACCTAAGAAGACCTTATCAATTCCTGATAACTAAACTTATAAAACGTAGTGTTAATTTTAGATGGCTGTTCCCAGAAGGTATAATGGTGACATGGTGTGAAAAGAAATACAAACTAGACACCCTGGACAAAGCAGAGATGTTTTTTGAACAACAATTAAATAGAAAGGGAAGAAGTAGACGAAGATGGAGTGAGAAGGGAGGAGAAGGAAATGTCAGTTGTACATAAAAAGGTAAACATAACAGATAATAAGGATGAGAATAATGGGAAAAGGGAAATCGCAGAGGACCCCAAGGAAATTAGAATCACAAGAAGCGGTAAATACAGGATCCAATAAAAACACAAATCTCTGCGATTTATTATCATGGAACATTAATGGTTTAAACTCCCCGGTGGTAAAACGGAAAAAGCTTTTTAAATATCTACAAACACAAAAAGCAGACATCATAGCACTACAAGAAGTCCACATTGCCCAGAAACAAAAACATTTATTAGAAAACAAACAATTAGGAATTTTTTCTCTTTAGATCTAAAGAAAAAAAGAGGAGTAGTGCTTTACATGAAGGATTGGATTCCAGCTTCAGTAATATATTCAGATAAAGAAGGCAGGATATTGATGGTAGAAATCGAAATAAGAAAGAGGAAAAGCTTACTAGTAGTAATCTATGCACCAAATGGTCCACAAGAATCTTTTTCAAAATTGCATAACAAACTTAAGGAATTACAATATCAAGAACTGTGCATCAAAGGGGATTTTAATGCAGTCATAGACAAATCACAGGATTACAGGGGAAATAATATCAATTTAGAAAAGAAAAAAAAGTTACCAAAAGTATTCTTAGACCTTACTAAAGAATTTAATATTAGCGACGTATGGAGAGAAAGGAACATAGGGAAAAAACAGTTTACTTATTATTCCAACCGTCATATGTCTTGGTCAAGACTTGACATGATGTGGATGACCAAAAAACTAAACTCAGAGATTCTAGACATAACAATGGAACCGAATGTATTGGCAGATCATAGCATGATTAGGCTTAGCTGGGAGGGACAACAACAACAATTAAGAAATTGGATGCTTCGGCTTCCGGGTTGAGCCTTCTCGAGAACGGGCGGCGGTTTGTGATCGTCCACGACCGCAGCCTGGCTCTTGCGTCGGAGAGCCCGATCCTGCAAGGTTCGGGGCTGAAGCTACCTCGTAGAGGCGGCGGAGAAAGAAATCTGCCAGCCAGAGTGAGGGGAGCCGCATCTCCCCTTTTGGGTCTGGTCTTTTCCCTCGAAGACGTCAAGAAGTGGTGGTCAAAAATGGCCACCTCGAAGAGAAGGTCTCAACGGGATTAAGATTGGTGCAGGAGGAAAGAGAGAAGTCGACAGCAGAGGAACCGGGAGTATCGGATGGTAAGATCAAGGCACCCGGGATTAAGATAAAGATGAGTTTTAAAAAAGAAACAGAAGCGGCGCAGTTCCAAGTGAAGGAAAAAATAAGTAAAATATTTTTGACAGCTATAAGGGGCTTCGAACCGGGAAAGGAAGAAGCCAGCGTAAGAACTTAAGTTTGGGGCTCGGAAAACTTTGAATATCAAAATAAAAGGAAAGGGTTAAGACTCTGTGCAGAAAGTGCCACTTTGTGGAGAAAAATTGGAAGCTAAAGAAGAAACTATCTTGTTCCTTTGTGGATTGGAGTTGTTACATTTTAAAGAGACGCAAGACTCATAGAAAGTGAAAGCTTGAATACACAAAGACGGACTACCGGACTAATTGGTGATATTGATATAGACTCTGGACCTGGGTTAGGATCATAGAAAATTTAAAGAAGAAGAAATAAGGAAAATTAAAATTTTGGTGGCCATCAAAGAATTAAAATGGAGTTTAAAAGTATGAAAGAACTGTTACAGGAAGTGACTGAACTAACTTGGCATGTTGCAGAAAATATGGGCATTCAAATGCTGAATAAAGAAGAAGGAGCCTTGGAAAGGAGGAGCCAGCACAAGAGAAAGCCATCTTAAAAGACAATTAATACAAAGATTAATACAAATAAAAGGAAAGGAAGGGTGGCTAAAAAAGAACCTAAGAAAGTATCTAAAAGGGGAACATTATGAAATTAAGCATGTTAGAAAGGTTCAGAAGGAAAGGAACAGAAAGGTAAAGAGAGAGAGAGGATTCAAACTGGATAGAGAAGGGGAACAGGATAATAGGGGGAGAAGGAGCCAAGCAAAGCCATTTTAAGAAGACAACTAACACAAAGATTAATACAAATAAAGGAAAGGGAGGATGGTCAAACTTAAGAAGGTAATTAAAAAGGAACATTTATGAAATTAGGCATGTTAGAAAGGTCCAGAAGGATAGAGAGCAGAAAGGTAAAGAGAGAGAGGGATTCAAACTGGATAGAGAAGGGGATAAGCGGGATAAAGAGAGGAGAAGGAACAAGAAACAAGAACAAAGATAGAGAGACACGGGAATTACATAATAAAGAAAGAAACTTGTTTGCATAGAGATAATGGCTAATGTATTTAAAAGGGGGTTCTGCATGAAGAAATGGTAATAAGAATATATTGTAATTATAAAAGTGTAAAACAATAGGGGTTACTGACAATTTTACTGGTAAAAGGTCACATTTTATTTCTTATTTACAAAAGAAAGCTAAATGATGATTAGATAAATTGAATTAATTGAAATGATTTTAGAAAATGCCTAAAAATGAGATTTGTCAATAACCAAGATTAGTTATTTTATTATTATCTTGGAACCATAAATAAATCTTAGGGGATATGTATTGCAGAACCCGATCGATTAGAGATATATTGTAAGGAGCTTTTCTTTTTCCTTTTTTTTTTTTTCTCTATCTTTCGTTTTAAAGGGAATGATTATGATTATGCTACTATATTAACCACTGAGGTGTCACTTTCAAAGTAGTAAAAGGGGGCAAGTCTAGGTTTTTTTTTCTCATTCTTTTTAGTGTTAAAATTTATGCGGATTTAGAATTATGGAGAGAATATGTGATGAAAGGGCAAATCTGACGGACAAAAGAATTCTGTAAATGATAAAAGAGTATTAACAATGTGAAGATAATTAAAGGATAGATATGGATGAACTTTATCTTTAATATGATGGGCAAATATATTGTTATTTGTAAGATTTATAAATGAAGTTTTTAAAATATATATATATATTTGCAATTAACTTCGAAATGAACTGGGGGCTATACAGATTGAGATTAAGATTTGAGATTAGGATTAATTTCTTTGACCCTTTGTCTGCTAAAATGGAATAGAAGTGAAGCCAAATGTTTAAAATGAACATAGATCTACTGTCATATTTGCATGTAAAAGTGACGACCGGGAACATGCTGTCTACTGAAAAGAGCTGTTTTAAAAAATTGTTAAAAATTGAATAAAATTTGTTTAAAAAAAAATTGGATGCTTCAAAGGTCAATTTTAAAAGACGAAACCTTTAACAAAATGTTAACAAAAGAGCTAGAACTCTTTTTCAAGAGAATAAATCTGAGGATACTTCTCTACAAAACAATTGGATACAGCCAAAGCAGTAATGAGAGGAGTGTCTATTAAATATATGGCCAGGAGGAAAAAACAACAAAGAGCAAAATTAGAACAAGAACATAAGGAATGGGATGGGAAATTGCCCACACAAGAAAAACAAATTAAATTACAATTGGATATAATCAAACATAAAATAAATTTAATGGACAAGGAAGATCTAGCCCAGAAATTAAAAAGGACGAAACAATATCAATTTGAGAATGCAAATAAACCAGGGCGCTGGTTAGCCTCTAAACTTAAGATGCAAAATGAAAGGAGATGGGTTACTAAACTAAGGAATGAACCAGGGGAGATATGTTTTAAAGAGGAAGAAAAAAAGGCAGATCATAAAAAAATATTATAAAGACTTATATACAGAAGTAAACCACACAACAGAAGACCAAATTCAAAGGTATTTAAAAAACGCAGATTTCACAGAAATTTCAGAGGATGATAAAGAATCTTTAAATCATAGCATAACACTCCAAGAAGTACATGGGGCCATTAACAAGCAAAAAATTGACAAAGCCCCAGGCCCAGGTGGCCTACCGGCTGAAATTTATAAAGCACAACAAGATACATTAGGAAAGAAATGTTAAAAATCTTTAATGAAGTCTTAGACAGGGTGAAATGTCCCCAATCTTGGCAAGAAGCAAAAATATCTATTATTCCTAAAGCAGGAACCGATTTGACAGACCCAGGGAACTACCGACCAATTTCCCTACTCAATGTTGACTACAAAATTTTTATGACTATTCTGGCAGAAAGACTGAAAAAAATACTTAATAAACTTATATCCACAGATCAAAATGGTTTTCTCCCACACAGACACCTTAGAAATAATATCAGAGTAACATTAGATGTACTAGAATATTATGAAGACCGCAGTGCAGAACAAGCAGCATTACTATTTCTAGACGCCCAAAAGGCGTTTGACAATGTAAAATGGGATTTTATCCTGCACCAAAGTAAACTTTTGAATTTAGGACCTAAATTCATAAACGTAATTCTGGCTATTTATCATAAACAAGAAGCTACAATTTTAATTAATGGGGGACTTACGGATAAATTTCAAATCCAGAAGGGAACTAGGCAAGGATGCCCATTGTCACCACTGTTGTTTATTATGACTTTAGAGACGTTAATCAGAACAATTAAAAAAGAAAGAGAGATAAAAGGCCTAAAAATAAAGAAGGAAGAATTCAAATTACAAGCATTTGTGGACGATCTGCTTTTTATTCTAGAAGAACCACAAACCTCGGGACCTAAATTATTAGAAAAATTAGATCAATTTGGATTAGTAGCGGGTCTAAAGGTCAACAAAAACAAAACAAAAATGATTACTAAAAACATGACAAATAAACAGAAACAACTATTGGTGGCAACAATGGGCATTGAAATCGTTGAAAAAATAAAATACCTAGGAATCATTATATCAGCCAAGCATAGTACACTTAAGAAAGATAATTATGACCCGCTTATCAAACGAATAACTGATGATTTATGAAGATGGAACAATCTAAACCTATCCTTTATGGGAAGAATAGCCAGGATAAAAATGAATATTTTGCCTAAAATTTTATTTCTTTTTCAAAATGCCCCTATAAAACTAGAAAGAACTTTCTTTGATGAATTAAATAGATTGGTATCAAACTTCATTTGGCAAAAGAAAAAACGGAGGGTAAAATTAAAATTATTACAAGATGCCACGGAGAGAGGTGGGTTTGGCCTCCCAGACTGGGAGCTGTATTACAGAGCTGCAACATTGACTTGGATAAAAGATTGGATTAACCATACAAATAAAAGAATATTAACATTAGAGGGACACAACCTCCAGTCTGGCTGGCACACTTTCCTCGGACAAGATAGTATAAAGAGGCATAGTTATGTACAAAATCATAAAGTTAGACAGACACTTTTACATACATGGTTTAAAATTAAAAAACAAATGTACATCCAAACGCCGATTTGGTTATCAACATTAGAAGCCTTGATGCACCCACACCTACTACGATACGACAAAATTATTACGTACGAGGAATTATTAGACGAAAAAGGGGAATTACAAACTAGGCAGCAGCTGACCGAGCAGGGAATAGAACTGGAATGGTGGGCCTATTTGCAACTCCAATCCAAATACTTAAAGGATAAGAAAGAATTGGGCATTAGTAAAAACAGGACTGAATTGGATGAAATTTTGTTAGGATCAGACAAAAAGATGACTAAAAAACTTAT
This sequence comes from Naja naja, assembly GCA_009733165.1. Taxonomy (NCBI): domain Eukaryota; kingdom Metazoa; phylum Chordata; class Lepidosauria; order Squamata; family Elapidae; genus Naja; species Naja naja. Next base: position 10,938,327 of record CM019156.1, on the reverse strand, counting down.
CAAGTATTATTAGAAGCTAAATTAGAAGAAGAAAAAGTAAAAGAAACAATGATAACATGGATGAGAAATTTTGGCTATAATATAAATTTGGATGATTGGCAGAAAATTTGGACTAGAAACAAAAAATAACTTTAGCAACACCTTTTAAGGAAAATCTATATAAACTATTTTACAGATGGCACATAACACCAGCAAGATTAGCTAAAATAAACAATAAATTTTCTCCCACCTGCTGGAAGTGCAATAAGGAAAGAGGAACGTACTATCACATATGGTGGAGTTGCAATAAGGCCCAGGAATTTTGGAATAAAATATGTAAATGGTTACGAGAAATTTGTAATGAGGAAATATACCTTAAACCAGAATTTTTTCTACTAGGAATTAACACTAAGACATACCCAAAAGAAACCTTTTATTTAATGATTCACATTATTACAGCAGCGAGGATGGCTTTTGCACAAAAGTGGAAAAATACAGATTATTGCGTGCGCAGAGATGGACAAATTGACAATGGAAATTAAAAATAAAGAAGAAACGGACTATTACAAAATATGGAATAATTTCTACGGATGGCTTGACAGAAGAAAGATCCAATAATTTTTTCAAATTGGACTTAATAAATGATGGACAATGAGTGAAGCGAGCTCAGCAGTACCCGGTTCAAATCTAATGTATGTTTTGTTTGGTTTATGTTTTGTTTATGTTTGTGTGTGATTATTCAATAAAAATTTTATAATAAAAAAACCTCACATACCCCTCTTTTCCTTTGGGAGAAAATCTTTGCCTGTGTTTAAAGATGACCTGTCATAGTAGTAGTGCAAGATCGGAAGATGTGGAGAGAGCTGGCCCATAGAATCTCCAAGAGTCATCTACATAAAGACAAGGCATTCCAAATCCCAGAAACATCAGATGAACTTCCTTCTTATTGCCTCCATGAAAGCTAAATGGATTGGTAGTTGAAATGTCCTTCAACACTGCTGGGTTTCCACCATCTCTGAATGAAGATTGCTTGCAGAGATAGGTAGTCCAGGAAGTCTACCTGCAGGTGGTCTGATCTTCAGCTTCCAGCAGCTCCCAGCAGCATGGATAACATCAAGCAAGTATAGGCATAGTAATATGCTGCAAGAGAGGAGAGGGTAATCCATATGGCACAAAAGTTTTCTCTGTACATTATTTCATCTAATGGTAAGGCTAACTCTAAATGCACACATGGAGATTTTCTTATAAACATCTGCTTGCACCAGCAAGGAGGAACATCTTGCCAGGCTACAAGTGCTTTTCCATTAGCTCTTTCAGTGACTACTTTATATTTCCCCCTGTAATCCTCCCCTGCAAAATGTGAATGGCCTGCAGAGCTATGAAACATAGTTCTCCTATTTCTGAGCAGGACAAAAAATAACTTTTCCTAGATTTTTTGAATAAATATATTTTTCAATGGCCTCCTGGGGAACTTTCATCAGCAATGTGCGTCAGTTGGATCATCTTTCTAAAAGGCATATTGTGCTGGCAATGACCACTGCTTTGCATTCTCAAGAATGTCCTAGATGTGACATCATTCTGAATCACTTTAGGTTGAGACCAATATCACCACTAAAAATTTGTGAATTAGGATGAAATGAATCTCCAAAGGAGATCTCCACAAACCATTGGAACTGACTCAGATGTCCACCCATTTTTCTTTTTCTTCTCTTGCTTCTCTGCTTAAAAAGAAAAGCAGAAAATCATATTTTAGCATAATTGTATCCTCTGCAATTCAAGTTCTCCACAGAAGGATCACTCTGATATGTGTGAGTCTGCCTGAAGCAAGGATTTTTTTATCACCATGAGAAGACTATGTTTGTTAACGCAATGATAAACACTGCCAGAATAAGTTAGAAATAAATTGCTATGAAAATATAAGTCCTACTGGATCTGACCAAAGGGCCATCAAATCTAGGCACCTTCTTCTACACCATTCAAATAGATGTCCACAAGTAGGATATGACACAACTACTTTCAGCACAAGATCTTCATGTACTGCACCTGATATGGCATTTTTGTCATTATGAGAAAAGCCATTGATAGTTCTACCTCTGTCTTGTGTGCACCATTCTCTTAGCATAAGATGGTAGAATTTCAGAGAACTTCCTCTTAAAATGTCAGTTCCTTTTGAATAATGTGTCTTTTGTTAAACACTTGAAAGGAACCCCATTTGTCTTGGATTTCTATAACATTATAAGTCTGTTTAATCATGGAAATCTTCTACCCATTTGAAATATGAAATAAATTTCTCCAGATGTTTTTCTTTGAGCTGATGCTTAAAATTTTAATACACCAGTAACAAAACAGTTCTCAACATCAAATTCATTTAACCTAAAAGCAGACAGTGGAAGTTTTAAGGGAACCAACAATGCAAATGCATGAACAATTGAGGAAGACATTTGTATAAAGGTTTTTCATGGCTTTTCAAGAAGTAAATCAATTTCATACTGAATGAGACCAAAGAAAATCTGCAGGAATCCTGGTATACATTTATGTCTGAATTCTCACTTTTTGCAAGTTTTTCTTCTTCAATATAAGCTATTTTGTTTCATTTTCTTTCAACACATATATTTCTTTATGTATTTCTTGAACTGTGTATGAATTAAATTTAAAAAGCTGTATATATTCTGATCCAAGCATAGATTCAAAATGCAGATCAAAACACTTTTTGCACAAATGTGCAATGAATAGCTTTCTCCTATATGCTTAGATTGGCCTCAGCCTATTTAAGTACAAACGTTTGATCTTGCAAGTAACATATTTGTATTAAGCTGGGATCAAAATGACAAAATACATTCATAGAATGGTGGAAATTCTGTTTTATAACTTCAGCAACTTGGATTCTTTGTAAGTATACTTTGAGAAGACCTTGTAAAATAAATTTCTTTTATAATTAGAGAATAGGTGATTGAATTTATCCCCATATTTCTATCACTATTCAACTTTTTCTCTCTGTACCCTGCCCTACTTCACCAAACTTTGAAGTAAGAGATATTTTAAATATTCATTCCAGAATTATAGCATGCATTTTTGCTAAAAGTTTTTGTTTCACTGAGTTTGTCTTTGCATTTCCCATTCTGTGCATTATCAAAAAATGCAATAGTAGTAAAGAATTACTCCAAAACATGCAAGTATATATGTTGATATCATAAAGACTCTTTTCATTCAATGTTTATAGATACAAATTTCAAAAATAAAGCAGCTGACCTGTATTTTTTCCTGTTGACCCATAATTAAGGACACAATATTATAATATTAGCAATCTGATCTTTTAGCTATCTTTTATCTCTTGGAAGTGTCAATGTTATTATAGAAAAAGGTGAATTTTTTCCCTGATTGCGTTTTTGCTGGTTTATGCCTGAAATAAATAGCTGTTTGATTGATTGATATTGCTTTGATTCTGCTGTTTTGGAATTCTAGTGACTGGATCTTAAGTTTTAACTTTAGTACCTGAAGCAGACTAACTTGTATGCATGTATGTGTATGTGTAAGTATGTGTGTGTGTGTGTGTGTGTATGTATGTATGTATGTATGTATGTATGTATCAGTGGTGGGATTTAATTTTTTTTACTACTGGTTCTGTGGGCATGGCTTGGTGGAATCATACTGCTTTGATTCTGCTGTTTCGGAATTCTTGTGACTGGATCTTAGGTTTTAATTTTATTACCTGAAGCAGACTAACTTGTATATCCTGACATCATTATAAAGCCCTTTTTTCTTCCCTAAAAACCATCATAAAAAGAGGCATCTCATTTATTCATCACATGAGTGTTTAGGGACTCAACCATCATTATCATGACCTGGAAACTATTATTCAGACCTGGAAACCAAGTCAATTGAAAAAAGTTCCTTCTTGCTTGCCTAGAACATGACATCCTCCTGCACATATATACATACACATACATACATACATACATACATACTTACATACATACATACATACATACATACATATACTAGAGGTGGTATTCAGCAGGTTCTGACCAGTTCTGGAGAACTGGTCGCGGAAATTTTGAGTAGTTCGGAGAACTGGCAAATACCACCTCTGACTGGAGATTTATTTATTTTTAAATAAAAGTTTTTTATTTCAATCTACAAATACACAACAATACATTCACTGTGTAGCATCAATACATCATACATTTTAGTATAAACAAGCTTAATAATCTCTTAATATCCACATTCAAAGTCCTTCCTTGCTTATTTTCAACATTTCAATACTCTCTCCTAATGCCAACCACAATATCAGTTAAACATACCTAATAATTTCATTATTCAATTTCCTCAATTTTTTTAAATAAAAAAAAATCTCATTTGGCAAGCAGTATGGTTCCAGGTTTCAATACAATACAAACATGACCATATTTACCTATTCATTTTGTTTGTTCAATTTCATATCACATTAACCTTATTAGTATTAAGTATTAAACTTATCCAGTTCCAATTCATATTATAACTTATTTCATTCATTAAAATATTCTCATATCTTATTTTACAATGTTATTTGAAATTCTCATCTCATTTCTATATTCATTTCCCAAATTACCTTTATCTGTCATATTTGAATCAATCCTTATTTTAATTCAATCCTTATTTTAATTCAAAATTGTCCCCTCTGATTATTAATTTGAGCCAGCCACCTTCAATCTACCTTGATATCATCTCCCTAATTAGTATATAACACACACACACACACATATATACATTTTTTGTCAGATTCTGCATTATATTTCTCAATCACCTTATCAATCATCTATACATTACAAAAATATTAGTCTAATCAATTAATTATAGCAACTGATACTAATCCTTTCATAATAATTCTTATTTCATCATCTTCCTCCCTTTTCTTATACATCGTTAATCATCAACATATGATATTTTTATTATAAATTCCCAATTCCATATTTATTCCATTAAATTCCATGTCTAGTATAGCAATAATTCTTTAATAACAGGAAAGAGAAAGAAAAAAAAGAAACTAAAGGAAAAAAATCGCATCAGTTACATGCTTATCTATTTTCTATACTTAATCATTTATATCACACCTTATTACCTTGCAGAATCTCTTTCCTATCCTTTTTTAAATTTCACCCATTGTCTCTTGCTCTTTTAACAATATAGTTCTTTTTCTTTCTTGTTTCCTTCCTGTTTCTCTTTATTTTCTGGTCCTTTCTTTTAATTCCCCTTTTCCCCATTTTTATTCTTCTCCATTTCTCATTCCAATTATTAACTTTTTCTCCCTCCCTCTTTTGATTTCTTTTGAACTTCCCTAATCAGCTTTTTCCCTCTCCTTTTTTCCATTTTCCAAACCATTTCCCCTTTTATTATCACATCAGACCACAAATTTTTAATTTTAATTCCTTTTCCCCCCTTTGTTCTTCAAAGCTGGCTTTTTCTTTGTTAAACTCCTCCTCCGGTTTTCATTCTTCTTTTACATGCTGGGTCACCATTTCTAATTTCTGTAATATGTAATTACACATTTCAAATGTAGTTTTCATCATTTCCCTTATGTCTTGCAAGTCCGCTCTCATTTCAACAAATAATTCCTCCATTGTATTTTCTCCTTTTTTCTTTTCCTCTTCCCTAATTGATGTATTCAGTCCCAAAGTCCAGTATATTATTTCAGCCAGTATCTTTTAAGTTTATTTTCAACAATCAATGTCCTTAAATCTTTGTTCCAAATTTTCAAGTGGCCCTTTCCCAACTGTTTCCCACACTGACCAGGTGGTTCAATGCCAATATTTGCAAATATCTTCCACTTTGTAGTATTCTAATGTCACTTTCTATGGTTTTTGTTTTTTATAATGGAGTTTCTTTTACTTTCTTTTAAGTTCCAAAGTCCAATTTCTTAGAAAAACCAAGCACTTTTTAAAACAAAAGATCACTGAAGTTTTCCTGTACCATCAAGTGGTGCTCTTGAGCCTTTTTCACTGTCCACTCCTTCCTTAACTTTTACTTTCTTTGTTGAATATAGTACTTATATTAAATTCGCTAATTTCAATCATTAGCTATTATTTTTTTCCATTTCCAGACACTCAATTTCAGCATTTAGTTATGCCCTTTGAGTGCCCATAACCCAATAGTTATCCAGTTTAATTTCTAAACCTTTGTTGTGTTCAAATATTTTCCTTTAAATTTTCTCCTCCAAATTAATTGAGTACAGTAATTCAAGCCAATTTTATAAAGTCCAATTTCCTTCTCTCTCTCTTTGGTTGCAGCTTCCACACACTTTCCTCCAATATAGTCCTTTATTTTTAATACTGGGGTACCTCAAAATCCATGTATTTTGCCTGGTTCGCACTCCGCTTGCTACTTCTCCTCTCCAGCACAAAGTTTCCTGGGCTGTTCTTCGTCTCCATGGTGGCCATTTTAGACCACCGCTACCACTTGCCTTTGGAAGGGGTTTCTCCTGTCAGGGAGAGAAGTTGCAGCTCCCCTCAACCCTCCAGGTGATTCCCCCTTTCTTCACCACCCCTCCAGCGTGGTTCTGGTCCTAATTGGGACCCTCCAGCAAGTTAGCTCAGAGCAAAACCGCGCATGATCGCGGATTCCGCTCTGACTCCAACGACGAGCAAACTGGAAGTCCCGGACTGGAGATTTTATAGTATCCTTCCCCTGCCATGCTCACCAAGCCATGCCCACAGAACCAGTAGTAAAAAAATTGAATCCCACCACTGATACATACATACATACATACATACAGACAGACAGACATACATACACACACACACATACATATACATGCATACATATGTATATGTGTGTGTGTCCTTTGTTTCCTTACTTCTACAGACCTATTTCTTCATTCCAATTTTCGCATTTGCTAGGGCAAATGGTAACTTCCAGCTTGGTGTCATAAAGAAGAACAATGTTTCTACCACCACCTTTACCGGCAGCATTTTTTAAAATAAAAATGTAGACAATAACAGGAAGAAAACATAAATGCTATCTTGCAGTTTCTCAAGAACGTTCTTTCCCATAAGCAGCTTATGCTTTTCAGCTTATTTTGACAAAATTTTGAAACTTTGTTTTAAATTTATCTTGGTGATAGTTTTGAACTAGCAGATGATGCCACTTCTGGTATTATATTTTTGTTATCCATCTCTCCATGCTGGTAAACAATAGTGTGCATTCTAAGTCTTTTTAATTCAAAATCCTGCTTCATGCTTTGAAATAGTTCCTGCCCCTCCTTTTAAAAAAGTCTCTTTCAATCATTTTGGAAGTGTTCAGGCTCCAAACAGCTCTGTTTTAAGTCAGAAACATTCTGTTTCAAATTTAAAACAATTCCAGAGTAATCAAAACATTCCAACTCTGAAGCTCTCCTTGGCTGCTTACAGATCCCAGTTCAATGACAGAAGTTCCATCATGATGTGCTCTCTTGAGATTTATTCAAATATAAAAAGACAAGGAGTCCTGAAAAGACCAAATAGTCAAAACTAAATGATGGAAAGAACACTTCAATTTATACACGAGGATTTCACAGAAATCCCCTTTTTTTTTTACTTTGAAAGAGTTTTTGGAAGAAAATGTTCTTTCATTTGAAAGAATGAGAACTGATATCATGAAATACATAATTTTTCTATCCTGCATTGGAAAACATACAAATCACAAAATTACTGAAGCAATATAAGCAACCTTAGCTGTTGGGATGAATGCAGGGGTGGGATTCTACCGGTTCCATCCGGAACTGGATGTTATGATTCTGCTCAGTTTGGAGAACCGGCAAATCATGCCCCTAGCTGGCCCCGCCCCTTCCCCTCCCCTCCCGGCCACTCTGATGAGGCTGAAGATATGTTGCTGGAGCTGCTGGGCTTTAAGCCTGGAGCAAGAATCCCTGTCTCTCCTCCCCCCACCCCATTCCATTTGGAAGATATTGAGTTTTGCCGTTGCTGACAATGTTCTCCATGCTTCCTAAATGAGGTAGATGGAGTGGGAAGTGGCTGGTGTACGTGCGCGTGAATTTAAGCCTCCTTCCTATAAAATCCATTCAGAAAACAAAGGAGCAGATATTGTTTAATTCTGCTTCAGCCCTGATTGCTGGGAGAGAAAGTAGTTTAAAAGTATTATTTAATTGAGTAATTCATTGGCTTCCTGGGACTTCTTGTAGTACTGTGCTTGCCTTTTAAAATCCAGCGCTGAAGCCCAAGAGTGCTGGATTTCAAAATAAAAGCCAAGGAGCTCAGTGCTACAAGGAGAAGTTCCAGAAAGCGTTGTTGGAGCTGAACCGGGCTTTAAAGCATAAAGTAGCCTGAAGCAAGTGTCCCTTGGGGGTGAGGGCTTTAGTATCTTTAAAGCTGTGTCCTTGTGATGAAGGGGCAGTTTATATTACATTTTATAGATTAATCCACCAGTAGAAAATAGGTAACATCCATTTGAGGTCAATCCATGCATTTAGTGAGGAGGAGGAGGAGGAGGCAATATTAAATCAGAGCCTTGGTACAAGGGGCAATCCAGTAAAAGTGCCTTGATGGTTCTGTCCAAGCAGAGACAGGAGTGTGGCAAGTATGGAATCTTACTAAATCAATTCATACAGAGATACAAAGCTCAGTATCTTTAAAGTTGGTAATTCTTTCATGTTACTGACTTGGGAGTAATCAAATGATCAGGTCTCATGCTGCCTGTGGAATTCTGGGAATTGAAGTCCACATGTCTTAAAGTTGCTAAGCTTGAAAAACATCAGAAGTACAACTTCTTGTGAGCCTGGGTTATTTTCCTGCATTTTGGGAGTAAGGAAATTGTCCTATGTGCCTGGTGCAGAGATGCAGCTGAAATTTAGTTAGATGCTAATTGGAAGGTTAAAGTAGCAGATACAGATAGTCTTTGACTTACAACTATTTGTTTAGCCTCCATTTAAAGTCACAACAGCACTGAAAAAGTGACTTATATCCCCCCCCCAAGGGACAGACACAGAGAGAGAGACAGAGGGAGGGAGGGAAAGAGAGAGACAAGAGACAGAGAAAGGGGGGGAAGAGAGAGACAAGACGCACACACACACACACACACAAAGAAAGAGAAAGGGAAAGAGAGCCAAGAGAGACAGAGAGAGAGGGAGGGAAAGAGAGAGACGAGATACATACAGATAGAAAGAAAGAGAGGGAGGGAGGGAGGGAAAGAGAGAGAGAAGACACAGAGAGACAGGGAGGGAGGGAAAGAGAAAGAGACGAGACAGATGAGAGAGAGAGAAAGTAAGAAAAAGGGAGAAAGAAAAAGAGATGAGAAAGAGGGAGAAATAAAGAGAGAGATAGAGAGATACCTGTTTAAAAGAAAATAGAAAAATGGCTCTTTGAGTGTTTAAGGTTACAGACCCCGGGTTAGGCAAACACCATGGTCATTAAGTGAACCTTGTGGTCATTAAGCAAACACTGTGGTTGTTAAACAAGTCCATTTTCCCCAATGGGCATTTTTAACCGAAACCAGAAAGAATTGTTGGAAGCTGGCAAAAAACATAGAAAACCTCAGTCACAAGACTGTGTGGGATGTTGTAACTGATCATAAGTGTGTGTGTGTGTGCGCGGGTGCGCATGGCTGTCAAAACACCAAAAACAGGTCAAGTAGCTTTAGGGAGGTCAGTCGTAAATTAGAACACTTGCTAAGCAACTGGCCATTAAGTGAGGACCACTTATATTTGGATTGCTAGTCACATGGCCACCTAGCCACGCCTAGCCAATCACATGACCACCTAACCACACCCACCTAGTCACATGACCACAAAACCATGCCCAGCCACCAAGCCACACCCAGCCAGTCACATGACCACCAAGCCACACCCACAAATTAGGCCACACCCACAGAACTCATTGTTAAGAAATTTGAACCCCACCCCTGGATGAATGTCACTATGCTCTTTCAAAATTGTTTTTGTTTAGTCCATATTCTCTGTCTCCTGCTTGCTTTAATGACATAATATTAATTTTCTTTTATTTCTGGCACCCTTGGAGTCTGTTTTGCAGAACGGTTGACAGAACTACTATACAAACAGGTAAACAGCCAACTCCTTCTTCATTCCTCTGTGCCAGGTAAATCAAATGCTGCCCTGCCAGACAACCTGCACTGCAATTGTAGTGAAAAGGAGAAAGGGGAAAGAGAGGGGAAGAAAAAAAAAACCTACTACTGAAGCCAGGTCTTTAGGAGAGGAAAACAAGCATGAGCTTTTTGCCAGGATATAGTCTGGCAACAGGTTGGAATATTTAAAACGAAAGCCTAAGAGAAAATGGTTGTGGGGAAATGGGATCTAGAGGGTAAATAATGATGATTAAGGGTGAAGTTGCTTGGGTTTTGTTTTTCTTTCTATTCTTCCCCCACTTATGCTGTGTACTACTTTATTCCTTTCAATGTACATTCCCCATTGTATGCCTGCTTAGTCTCATGTAATCCCTTCCTCTCCAATCTCCATTTACACGGGGAGGAGAAACCAACAGGTCAGTCATAAGACAACATGAACTGACTTATAATGATGATTACATACTGTGAAGGTAGCACTTAGACTTACATATCACTTCTTAGTGGTCTACAGACCTTTCTAAGAGGTTAACAGAGTCAGTGTATTGCCCCCAACAATCTGGGCCCTCATCTTATTGACCTTGGAAGGATGGAAGGCTGAGTCAACCTTGAGCTAGTCAGGATTGAACTCTGGAAGTCAGCAGAATTAGTCTGCAATACTTCATTTTAGCCACTGCACCACCATGGCTCCATAAATGCAGACATTGGTCATTTCATTATTTTTTAACACTGTCATAACTTTTAACAGCCACTAAATGGGACAATAGATAAGTAAGGACTATCTGTACTTTACTGCCACTGATTAGTGAATTATGGGATTTCAGGAAGGAAAAATTCTGCAAGTCCAGTCACCTTTCTACAAACAATGATTGACTCCTGGCCAGGGGTGGGATTCAAAAAATCCCAGCAACTGGTTCTCTGCCCGATTGCTGGGTGGGCATGGCCTTCTGGAACTTCCTGTTTCTGGCTTCCGGTGGGCCTCCAGAGCCCAGGGGAGGCCATTTTTGCCCTCCCAAGGGTCCGGAGGCCTCCCCCCAGGCCTCTGGGAGGGCAAAAACAGCCTCCCCGGGCTCTGGAGGCCCCCCAGAAGCTGGAAATAGGCCCATTTCCAGACTTCCAGAAGGCCCATTTTCCCCCTCCCAGAGCCTCTGCGTGGACCATGCACTTACCTACACTGAAAATGGGCCATGTGGAGATTCCTGGGAGGGGTGGGGTGGGCAGGGTGGGCAGGGCCAGCCGGTTGGTTGAAATACTGGTTTGGCGAACCAGACGTAACTTTAACATCCAGTTCACTCAAAGTGGTCCAAACCGGTAGAATCCCATCTCTGCTCCTGGCTATGATCTATACCAGCGGTCGCCAACCAGGGGCCATGGCCCACTGGTGGGCTGCGAGAAAATTTTGGTGGGCCACAGAGAAATGTCACCCTCAGAGCACCCCCCAAAGCAATTAATGCACGCTGCGCAGAAACACAAGGCTGCGCCACCCACATGGCGTGTAGGAACCCTCCCTGCCCACTCCTTACCTGGCAAACTTGCCTGCTGAGTTGCTATTTTTCCTTTTTTCCCCCCGACCATCAGCTATTCTGCTGTGCCGGGAGATTTAGATTAGCTAGGAAGCAGGAAATGGTTGGATTTCTTGCTTTCTACCTAGTCTTTACATCTTCAGCTCTGCTTTTAAGCACAGCCAAACCTCCTTTAGGACTGAAGGTTCTATTATTCAGTGCAGACGCACAGCAAGCAAATTTTATGTGACAGACTGAGCTAGCCGATGGCAGATAGATCACTGAATGATTCTGTGAGCAACTCAATCTGCCTGCCTGCTTTGCCTGATTTTTTATAAAAAAATCAATATTTATGAATGAGCATAAACATGGTTATGAATACAGGAAATGGATATGAATAAGAAAAAAAATAAACAATAGGACAGGGACGGTAGGCATGTTGGTGCGCTTATGCACACACACACCCCTCTTAGGAAAGGGGCAAGGTCAATAGTAGACAGTCTAAGGTTAAAGTTTTTGGGGTTTAGGAAAGAAACCACAGAGTCAGGTAGAGTATTCCAGACATTGACCACTCTGTTGCTGAAGTCGTATTTCCTGCAATCAAGTTTGGTGTGGTTTACCTTGAGTTTGTATCTATTGTGTGCTCTTGTATTGTTATGGTTGAAGCTGAAGTATTCATTGACAGGTAAGACATTGCAATATATAGTTTTATGTACTAAGATCGAACCGAAGGCAGCGTAGTTCTAGGTTGTCTAGGTCTAAAATTTCAAGTCTGGTGGCATAAGGTATTCTGCAATGAGTAGAGGAGTGGAAATTCTTCTTGTGAAATATTTCTGGACTTTCTCAATTGTATTAATATCAGATATGTAATGCGGGTTCCAGACTGATGAACTGTATTCAAGTATTGATCTAGCAAATGTTTTATATGCTATAGTTAGTAGAGTGATATTACGGAGAAATAGCTATGCAGGATTAGGTTTACAACTCTTAATGCCTTTTTGGCTATGTAGTTACAGTGGGCTCTAGCACTTAGATCATTAGAGATGAGTACTCCTAGGTCCTTGACAAAGTTTGGGTCATCAACAAGGTCTTGGCTATTCAGCTTGTATTTTATTTTCTGACTTTTTTTTGCCAATAGGCAAGACAGAGCATTTATTTGTTGAGATTTGAAGTTGCCATTTGTTTGACCATTCTGACACACAAGTTGTGTTGTGAGTTAATTTTGTGAGTTTGCTTGCTAGCAAATTTTATGAGTTTGCTTGCAAGCAAATTTTATGTGACAGACTGAGCTAGCCAATGATAGATAAATAGATTTCTGAATGAATCTGTGATTCTGTGAGCAACTCAATCTGCCTGTCTGCTTTGCCTGATTTTGGGTAAAAGTTGCTCTTTTTTAAATAAAATATTCAATATTTATATAAATATTTATAATATTTACATACAAGCTGTGCCCAGCCAGTCACATGTCCACCAAGCCACACCCACAAATTAGGCCACACCCACAGAACTGGTTAGTGGTCCCTGGGATTTAAAATTATGAGTTTGGTGGTCCAAAAGGTTGGCGACCCCTGATCTATACCATGGGTGTCAAACTCACATCATCCTGGCAGCATCATGTGACGTATCATGACTTTTATCCCCTTCGCTAAATTATTATTATCAGTAATAAGGATTTTGAAAAGTCCTTTCAAAAGGGTGCTTTAAGCTCTTCACACTTGGGAGAAAGCTGCATTACTGTTTTGAAGTACACTTTCACATTGCATATGTTTCAACATATGGATAGTTTTAAGAGTTTTTTTCCTACTGAAACAGGCTTTTGGCTGGAATGACATGATTGCTGAGCAATTCTCCCACTAGGCCAGATTAATTTTAGGCAGGTGGCTGATGAAGGACTTTTTGAAAAGTTCTCCATCCTTTTTTCAAGGATAAAACTTGCAAGTTGAAAGAAATAGACAATACTAACTAACTTACAAAGTTGAAAGAAGTAGACAATATTAAGCTATAAAAATGTGTCTGAGCTAAACAGTTAAAGTTGATTATCAGCAGAATAAAAACGAAGTGAACAAGGTTGTTTCTTCATAAATGCAGTCCTTGTGCTCTTTTTGTTGGTTCATGATACTGAAATATCTTCAATAACATCAGGTCTACTCTTAGGCAAAAATAAACTATATGTTGACAAGCAATTTCTATATACTTTATGTCATGGTTCTGTGTATGGATATGAATCAACTCAGCTGGAATGTCATAGAAGAAGCAGTACAATTAAGCCAAGGTCAACTTCTCAAAGTTTCTGAATAACTATGCTTAACAGTTATGCTTGAAGTCTCTGGTCCTTGCATATCACACTAAGGATAACATAGCTTGCTTTTGGCTTAGAAAAAAGGATAGTTAGCCCATTTCCTAGTTACAAATAATGTTTGCTATTTACTAAAAAATTCTGCATTTAGTCATAGTTGTAAGTGTTGTTTTTTGGGGGATAGCAATGGGTTGAAATGATATAAGGAAGCTTCTAGGAGGTCAGAGTGGCCCAAAGTCATATCACAGACACTGAACAATTTGTGGAAAAGTTAAAACTGAAAAAGAGTTGGTTGTCTCCTATTTCCATTTCCAATTTTAATTTTTTAATATTGTTTTTAAAGGACACTTAAAATGAAAACAAGTTTTTCATCAGATTACTACAGTACACATCTCAGGTGAGGATGAGGTACCAAGTCAAATTGCGCAACAACCTTGTGTAACGCTGCATATTGTGTGCCCTAACAATATCATCTTGTTGTTACAGATACTGTAGTTTGTAAACCATGATTTCTGGCTCTGCATATTTTAAGAAACCAGCCAACTCACAGAAGTTCAATGCAGAAGGTGCATTAAAACAATGAGCAGTCTCTCAAAGCTACTTCTATACTTTGATGCTTAGAGGGTATGGGAACAGTTTTAGAAATTCTGCAAATCCTTCAGATGTTTTGCCTGAGGAAGAATCACCAGTTTAATTATGAGGGTTGCCTGAGGCTAAATCCTTTCCCAAACCTAAGGTTATGCAGACCACACCTGAAAAATATTGTTCTTACAAAAAATCCTCTTGAAAACTCCTTAAGTATTTCACCTTAGGGACAAACTCTCCAAGCTTTCTCTTTGTGTATCTTTAGGCAAAAAAGAGAGAAAGCAATGATAGCTGCAGCCAACACAACAATTCTAATGTTTGATTTCATTCCATTTCATTCATCCTGTCTTATAATGAAAGTTAAATCTTTCCAACACAGAGGATCCTTGGCATGCAACAGCTTTAAAAAGGGCTGGGGAAAATAATTAGTATTTCAGGGCTAAAGCTTATCAAATTATCAAACCAGCCTTTGAAAATGTCTCCAAATATGAGATTGAATGAGCAAAAAGAGAGTTGCATCTTCTCAATTTCTTGGTAGGATGAACATTTCTCCTTTCCCAGAAAAATTCTACAATCTTCTCATTTTTAAAATTCTGCATCCCTGTTTATAAAAAAATAATCAGAGCAAATCGTGCATGTAGTTTGGTGTGCAAGAATCTTCATCTGTAAAATTGGATGTATAAACATCTACACAGTAAGGCAGTTCAGTGCAGTGGTTAAGGCATCAAACTAGAAACTGAGAGACTGAGTTCTAGTCAGGCACTGGATTGGATGAGCCAGTTAACTGTGACTCAGCCCTAGGAAGGACTAGGAAGCCCTAGACAAGGACAATCCACTTCTGAAAACTATTAAGTTTGCATGAAGAGACAGACGCGGAGTGCTTCAAGCTCTTTGTTTATTAGTGACTACAGCTCAGAACGAACCCACTTTGGCTGGGCTGCGGCTGCTACTTATAGCCAGCAGCCGCAGTTGCCAGCCAATCAGAGTGCAGGGTTTTCCCGCACTTTTTAAACCAATCATTTCTTACATTTTACAAGAACAGTTCAAACTAAACCAATGACTTTAAACCTGCATACATAACAAAAACCTTGCCAAGAAAATGAGAAAGACTGTTTCAGACAACCACTAGGAGTCAAGATTGAATTGAGAACAATGAATATAACAAAAAACCCTCATACACCTTGCTGCACATATTTTATACATATTTTTAACCAGGTGAACATTTCTAAGGAATGTTATGTCTGTAAAAACACAGTGCCTCAACATTAAGAAAAGTAGCAAAAAATTCCATTTCAGGTTACATAAGACTTAAGCTGTCTTACATTAATACATAAACCAAATAAATTTATTCCCCATTCCTACAAGCGTGACCTTTCCCCAGCCTTTTTTGTGATAGCAAGGATCTTTATATGCAAAATATGACGTGATGGGAATATAGAAAAGAGATGTACATTTACCTCCAAGGAACTTATATCTATAAAAGTGAAAAGGCATTCATGTGTCATCACAAAATCTCCAGAACCATAAAGCCTACAAATTTGGCACTTATGTTCTTCTTGGCTTCTAGGTGCTCCCTAAGAAAGGATTTTTCGAAATGACCATCAGAGCATTAGTATTTTCTATTTTATTATTAACATGCTCTGATGCTATGGAGTTCTACTCCTCCTCCCTACCTGAAAAGAAATCTCTTCCAAATGCAAAATGTAAGCAGAGGAGAGGAGTTTCAGTTTCAGTTTTACTTTCACAGCAGCAAACAGTTGAGCTAAGCCACGCCCAGGCTCCTTGCTGTCTCCTTCTTGCTCACACAGCAAATACTGTTTCAGTTTTCAAACAGCCCTGAAGTCTCTCACACACTTACAGGACAATAGCCAGATGAATGCTGGTAGGCAGAGGCACAATTTTTCCCCCTTATTTTCCTCCCCAAAAACTTTCCCAATCACATAGTTTCGTAGCGAAGAATGGGTACCCTCCTAGTTTCCAATATATTTCCAATTGTTTATTGGTAAGCAGTGCAACCTATCCACAACACTGTTGTTTTGGCAACGTTAAGGCTCACATGCAAAAATAAAACTGAAGTTGTTGAAATTCAAATTTTTATCAGAGTGTTCATCCCTTTTTTGACTTTCACTAATATTTAGACTTTCACTTACTGCTACTTTTCTTAAGAAGAACTTTACAAGTTTACCATGAATTTCACAACTGGTATAGCAATAGTTACATAAAGTTTGATCTATTCAAAGTGTGCTTTGCAATCAATTCTCCTTGTAATATAAAAGGAAAGGATGCAAAGGGGGGAAGGAAGGTTAGATATATAGCAGGCTCACGTGGATTGATTAGGGGAAGAGAGAAACCAAATGGTACTAGGTGCTGTAATTAGATAGCCTTATTTTTCCCCAATTTTCTCTGGATAGACCAATGGGGAGAATCAATGACAGGAACTTATTTTTGTCATATTCTCTTTGCTATCTGCAATGGCTGCTTTACTTCATGCAGAGAAGGAAGAAGACAAACAGCAGTGGGTCTTGTCCAAGCCAATGCAGCATCTGTTGTTTCAACTTTTTATTTTCAACTCCATGATTTTAGAAGATCAGAGTAGTTATCCCTGTCTCGCCTTTCTCCAGTTTTCATATGCTTTAATATACCTGTAATGACTCTTCTGGATTAGTGGGTGGCATTCACGTCTGTCCAATGCATACATGTAGTCTGCATTTTGTTTGCAACCTGTCCAGAACAGATGCAAGTTTTGTTTTATTTTTGTTTTAATTTTCCCTTAAAATCAATTGCCTGAGAAGTTTTTGATTATGCTGATCTTTTGTTATATTCATTTTTAGACCATAGATTTTTGAAATGCAAATTTTCCCAAAGAAAGCTCTTTAAAAAAACCCAGCTCCCATTCATTATAAACTTTTTAGAAACATCATACCTTCTGCCTGTAAAGGTGGGCTCCATTTCATGATTTTATCTCTGCCGCTGTGAAGTCATTTTGGATTGATTCTTGCAAATCTTTCAATAGAATCCTGGTAGGATTTTTTTTTTTTGGTCAGCCTTTAACACACTTTGACCTATCAGGTACAAGGATTTAAAATACCTCTCCTTTTTTGTAAGCATATCATGGCTTGGTAATAACTATGCTCTTCAAATAGTAGTTCTTTTTTTTTATTTTAACTTTTTCCTAATCCGGAAAAATGTTCTGAAGCCCAGGAGACATAAAACTAATCAGCGAGATCAAATGTGAAACATGCAAGGTTTTGTTACACTGAGAATTGAAAATGTGGTGTGACTTGCATTTTGTCTCCATGTTACTTTCACCTTCAACTTTCCAAAAAAACTGCTTAGCCTTCTTTAGACTTAATGAACGCAAAGCAATTACTAAACAACATAATAGCAAGGGAAGAAGAGAATTTGAAATCAGATTCTTTTTCAAAAAGAAAAAAACTAATCTTGTCATAAGAGCACGATATGCAGTTATTAAAATGACAGTTTGGGACTGTTCTCTCTCCCAACCGTGTTGTGCATTTTTCATGGCAATAACAAGGTCAACTTCAGTCAATCAGAACAACTGGATGGGATCTTGGAGGTCTTCTAGTCCAACCCCCTGCTCAAGACCCTGTACCATTCCAGTCAAGTGGCTATCCAGTTTTTTCTTAAAAGCCTCCAGTGATGAAGCACCCACAACTCCTGAAGGGCAACTTCTGTTCCACTGGTTAATTGTCTTCACTGTTACGAAGTTTCTCCTTAATTCCAAGTTGCTTCTCTCATTGATTAGTTTCCATCCATTGTTTCTTGTCTTGCTTTCTGGTGCTTGGGAAAATAGTCTCAACATCTTTTTTCTAATGTGATGACCAAAACTGGATGCAGTATTCCAGGTGTGGTCTTTCAGTTTCCCAGTGAATCCACTGTGCTCCTTCATTAATTGTTTCTAAATCATTACTGCAGAACCTTTATTTAGAATCACACTCAAAAACAGGAAGTTTTTGAATATAATTTAATTTATACTGTGATTTAAAAAAATATTCTAAAGTAACGTACATAGTTGTCAATTTACAACCATAACTGAGCCCCAAATTTCTGTTGTTAAGCAAGGCAGTTGTTAAGTGAGTTTGCCCCATTTTATGACTTTTCTTGCCACAGTTGTTAAGCCAATCACTGCAGTTGTTAAATTAGTAACATGTTTGTTAAGTGAATCTGGCTTCCCCATTGACTTTGCCTGTCAGAAGGTCCCAAAAGGTGACCATATGATCCTGGGACATTGCAACCACCATAAATCCATGACAGTTACCAAGTGCCTGAATTTTGATCCCTTGACCATAAGGAGGTTGCAACATTTGTTAGTGTGAAAAAACGGTCATAGGTCACTTTTTCAGTGCCACTGTAACTGAACAATCACTAAATCCATGGTTATAAGTCAAGGTCTACCTGTAATTTTTACATTCTTTCTTCTAACTTTCTAGGGGATACTTTTTCTCTGCTATAAATCTTTTTGAAGAAGTACAAATGTGTGTGTGTGTGAGAGAGAGAGAGAGATGCACACACATATGGCATGCATAAGATACTTTTTTACGAAGGCTGTTTAAAATTGTCCCATTAAAAAGAAATGCACATTCAATCCACTTTCCATTTGTATTCCTCAAACAAACAAGAAAAAAAACCAAAACAAAATCAAGGAATTGCCTGAGAATTGCTTAAAAAACAAAACAAAACAAAATAAGGGATCCATCTATGTCTAGAATTAAAATGCAAAGTGGCAATTCCCCACCCTCCACACCATTAATTGCTTTCCAAAAAGAATGAAATGGCTCCTGTAGAAGACAGTAACCTCCTTGCTACAACTGAAATAAAACCTCTTGTGAGTAACTAGAATGGATAGGTAAACAGCTTTCCTGTATTAAGAAAAGCTGAAACTAAATTAACCACCAGCTTCCACAAAGTTACCTGTCATTATACATTATTTTTGTGTCATATTTAATTACATAACAAAATGGCTTATTAAGAACAGGAATCTCCAAAAAAGGAATTAAGGACTACTTAATTTAGTGTATTAGACAGAATGGCCATTTCTTTTCCTTTTTGTAATTCTGACTCCACACTGGGCAAATTATAAGCTTAGTTGTCTTTACCTGCAATGGTGCAGACATATAGACAGGAACTTATCAGGTTATCATTGGAGATTGGAGCTGCAGGATATGGACAGAAAAGGCAAGATGGTAGCCCCAACATTGTGAATGAAATTCCATCTGATGTTTGTGTTACCCTTTGTCTTTAGGTAACGATATGCAGTCCAGAGGTGGTATGCAGCAGCTTCTGACCAGTTCTGGAGAACTGGTAGTGGAAATTTTGAGTAGTTCGGAGAACTGGCAAATACCACCTCTGACTATCCCCACCCCCATCTATTCTCTGCCTCCTGAGTCCCAGCTGATCGACTGGGTTTTCGTTTGTTGCCCTGCACAGGAGAATGGAGCTGGAAAGCAGGTTAATAGGGTGGGGAGGGAATGGGATTTAGCAGTAACCTTCCCCCAGGAGTGGTGAGGGAATGGAGATTTTGTAGTATCCTTCCCCTGCCATGCCTACCAAGCCATGCCAACAGAACCGGTAGTAAAAAAAATTTGAATCCCACCACTGATGCAGTCCATAACCATATACAGCCCTTCAGTTCTAACACAGCAAGAATCACCCACTGGAGAAAAAAATCAGCAATGTGGAAAAACCTGATTTCCATTTGTAAGAGACTTAATCAATTTATTTTATTGTTTGGGAAATTACCTATCAACTCTTCAAGTATCATCCCCTCAGCTGCCAAAAGTTGTTTACTCTAGCTTAATTCTCTCTAGCTCAGGGGTGCCAAACTTGTGGCCCACAGATGTGCTGGGTACGACCACCCCTGCTTTAGTGAAGGGGAAAAAATGATCTAGCCCAGGGGTGTCAAACTCACATCATCATGGCAGCATCACGTGACGTATCAGGGCTTTCCCCCCTTTGCTAAACTGGGTGGGGGCGGGGCCAGCAAAGCATCTGGCCCGCAGGCTGTGAGTTCGGTGCCCCTGATCTAGCCTGTTGATGGGGATGAGTAAGATGTAGACCAAAACTTTGATTTGTTTTAAATCTCTAGTCATGTCGTGGCCCTGGATTTGAACCCCGAAAGCAGCATTTCCCATTTGTTGTACATCTGCATCACCACACCTGGCATAAGTGGCAGAATTGAGGCCAGCAAAAAATCAAATCAAAAAAATCAAATCAAAATTTAAAATAATCAAAAAATGCTAAGACTTTAGAAAGAGCACAGACAAGAGCAACGAAGGAGATAAGGGGAGAATCATAAGATGAATGGTCTAGCCTAACACAGAGAAGGGTTAGGGGTGATATGATAACTGTCTTCCAGTACTTGAGGGGCTGTCACAGACAAGAGGGGATTGATTTGCTTTCCAAAGCACTAGCAGGCAAGACAAGAAGTAATGGGGGGAAGCTTGTTAAGAAGACATTCAACCTAGAAGGAGAATTTTTTCTGACAGTGACAACAATTAATCAATGCTTGCCTCTCAGAGTTCTACTGCTCCATCACTGAAGGTTTTTAAGAAGAGATTGGACAGCCATTTGACAGAGGTGCTATAAGGTCTTCTGCTTTGAGCAGTGGGTTGGACTAGAAGATCTCCAAGGTCCCTTCCAGCCCTATGACTCTATGAGATCCATCATCTCATTTGAGTTACTGAGCACTTGACTTGGAGGTCAAATCTACTTTTCCCCAGATGCTTTGGTCTATTATGGACCATATTTCATGTTTACAAAATACTACTAAAATGTTCCTGAATGTGCTTTCGTTCTACAATTATAGATATTGTAGAAGGAGAGTGGTGTTCATCCACAATTAAAAGGAGTCTGGTAGCATGTTTAAATCCATGCATCTAATGCACTGAGCTACAGATCACAGACGCTCATGTCTTTTAACAAAAAATGTTAACTGTGAAAAGTACAATTTATTTATCATTTCAGAAAAGGCATAATACTGATCCAGGCACTGTAAGGAAAAATACAGCATCCGTTTCTTCAACAAAGTGACAGGTAAATGTCTACGGAGATCCTCAGTGTCCTTTGGGTCACGGTTGTCCCAAAGGTGCTTTTTCAAGAGGCAACTGGACTTTCTGATTTTTCTTTGGAGATGTTTTGTTTCTCATCCAAGAAGCTCCTTCTGCTCCGAAAGTCCAGTTGCCTCTTGAAAAAGCACCTTTGGGACAAGGTGACAGGTAGGAAAGGTTTAGATGGGGTTCCCCTCACTGACTCCCCATGTTCTAACTCCCTGTTTAGAACCTCTAATCATCTGGAGGTTATCTCATCTCAAAGGAAGAAAAGCCACAGAATTTCATTTACTAACTGTTTGATACTTCCTTGGCATATTTCCAACAAAGTCTGACCTGGTATGACCATTAGCTTTACACTTAAGTTGCAGGAAATGGCAATTTAAAGGTTCTTTTCTCCCCCCACCCCACATTCCTCTGTCAGTTGTGTTGTAAATCCTAACTAAATCCGAAAAGGAAAGACAGAGACAGACAAGAGATTAATAAATAGTAGATGGGTCTAATGCCAGGATCAACAAACAAGAAAATAAGGCAGGTGTTCTTATTCACAAAGATACCTTAGTCCAGCTGTATGTCTCTGAAATTCAGCAGCATTTTAGGCTTAATCTTTCTCTCCAAAACTCAATTCAGCATGCAATCAATCTTGCTTGAGCCAGATGTCCAAGGCTCATGTTCCTTTCCATTTAGTAGCAGAATTCTTTCTTCACCACAATTGAGATTCGGAAAAGTGTATGAAGTACTTTGTTGGAATTTTCTTTTCTATAAACTCTGTCTTCAGTGACACTAATTTTATCACAAGATAATACTCCTTTGGGACAAAAAATAAACCCTTCAGTGTTGCGGCCAAATCAATGGAATTGTACCAGAAAGAAAAATCACAGTAATAATTATTAATACTCTCTATATAGTACTAAAACTGTCATTGTCATGACCTTTAAGTAGTGGAATGATACATTGAAGGGCAATAATTTTTGAAACAAGGTACCTTAAATTGGCTAACATGACTGGGAACACCTCTCAATGGCTAAATGCAATTATGACCTCAAAAAACAATTTTATGTCTTTCTTTCAGGGCGGCTTCGAAAGCATCCCTTTTGAGAAGGCGAGGATCTTGTGCTTGCTCATGTGCTGTGTGTTTTTGCATCTGAAAATGACTTCAGATACAGGGGAAAAATCCCTTCGAATATTGTGTTGGCTTTTTTTCTATGCCTACAGTATCCTTTTTTTTTTAAAGAAAAAACTGAATTTTTGACTGACTGGAATAATGTACTGTTCCAAAATGTCAGCTCAAATGTTTGCTCAAATGGCCTGAATATTAGCAGAGGGATTAATTACTTTGGATAACTTAATTGCTATTGGTGTTTCTTTAACAAGAATTAGGCTAAAACCCCAAATTTAGCCTATAAATGATAGGTTCTTCTCTTCTCCTCTCCTCTTCTCCCTCCCTTCCCTCTGTCTCTTTCTTCCCTCTCTTTCTTTTTCTGTCTCTTTCTCCCTCCGCTCCATCACCATCTTCCATGCTAGTAAAAAAACTAACTTACTGCAAGCTGAAAAATACAGTAGAATAATAACAACGAAACAGATGGATGAAGGAACCTTATTTTTTTTTGCTAAATAGAAAGGGAGTAAAATAAGAAGGATAGGACCTAGATGATACTTACTTCCATCTGAAGGCATTCTTGGTCTTCAAGCTCTTAGCTATTCTAAGGACAGCACCATGGTTTTCACATCCGTTTGTTGAGACAGTACTGCAAATAAATTTATTTTTCTGATAATTGCTGTATTTAAGACCTGTGAAAAATATCCTCTTGAAATTGTCCACTTCAAGATGACTGAATTTAGAATTTAGACAGGAACCAAATTCTTCTTTCAAATTTAGAATCAATTGGATTTTTTTCTGGGGGCGGGAGGAGGCTTTTTAAACTATTACTTTGAAAATGTAGCAATATAGTGGGATCTTCCCCTCCCTCTTTGATTCTCTATGTTTAAATTATTATTGACACTAAAAATGAAGACATTTTCTTGTTACCATCTTTCTGCAGAATGCCAGTGTAAAAAGAACCGAAAAATATAGAGATCTCTTCAAAAAATAGTGTATTCAAATTAATTTCACAATTCAATCCCGGATTCTTCAAAATAAATGTCCTTTTGAGCTTTTGAGACATGACCAACAGCTCCAGGGGAGTGGTTGATAGATTAATAACAGATAGCACTCCAATCCCTGCCCATCCCACTCCCTCCTCATCTTTTAACTAGGGCAGTGTATTGTATTTTGTATTTTTGTAGTCTTTTATTTAAGTAGTTTTATCTTTTTAATATGGTAAGCCACTCAGAGTTACCCCGTGATGAGATGGGTGGCCAATAAATTAAACTGAGTTAGAATAAATCAAAATAAATAAATACATAAATACATAAATAAATAAATATCAGAGGTATACTTCTGGGAGTTGACTGCTTAAAGCCAGTAATAAAAGTTTAGCCACAAGCCATTAAAAATTGCTTTGAAGTGTTCCTCCTCATGAGATATGCCTTTTTTGGTCTAAGTATTTCTTCCCCCAAGGATCAATTAAACTTGTACCCTGAACTCACTTGTTTGATATTAGGTCAAATTTTTACTTAACATCAAAGAAAGAGTTCTTTGAATACTAAAGGAAAGGATGTAAGAAGTTTTTTCAAATAGAGTAGAAGCTTCCCAATCTTCCTTCAGGTCTTTTATATAATTTGCTAACCATAATCTTTCTAATTCAGAAGTTCCTCTTTTTCTTCTAAAGGGTCCTCCAGTATTAAAGATGATTGTTATGATTGCCCATATTTCTCTTATTATAATCACTATGATTAAGAATGAAATATTGTTTTATTACCTCCTCCGCTTCTTCCTCCTCCTCCTCTTCCTCTTCCTCCTCTTCTTCCTCCCCCCTCTTTTCCTCCTCTTCCTCCTCTTCCTCCTCCTCTCCAACAACACCAACAATGCCCAAAATGGCAAAGTGATGTATAACATTTAAGCATTGGAAAACAACATAGATAAATGTGTATGGATTTTAAAAAGAGCAGTCCCCAAAATGCACATTTACAAAATACGTTAGAAGAGATGGTCCAAACTGCAGTGGTATGCAGTGTTGGGCACCCAACACTGGCATGTAACATTCTGTCCATATTACACTACTATGCAAGCTGTACTGCCTCCCAGTTTTCTTGCCGGTGCAATTTAAAGTGCTAATTATCACCTTTATAGCCTTACATGGAACAGGATCGGGTTCTCTTTGAGACCACCTCTCACTGAGGGTATCTGCCTATCCCATCAAATGGTCTGAGCCCCTTCCCTTAAATACTGACATCTTATGGTGTTTGAAATGTGCCTTTTCCATTGCAGTTCATACTGCAATTCTAGAATGTCTTCCCCATTGGAATCTGGTACTTAAGACTCTTTCCTGTAGGATAGGATGAGTGGGAGCCATTTTTTCTGCTTTTTGTTGTATTGTCCTTTTTTAAAAAAAAATGTTTCTATATATTGTTGGCTGTAAACCATCCCTGATTGGTTTTAGGATGGGGGCTATAGAAATGTCTTAAATAAATGAATAAATTGGCACACTGCTGTAGGGCAGGGGTCTTCAACCTCTGGTCCATGGACTTGCACCAGTCCATGGCATGTCAGAAACTGAGCTGCACAAACAGGCAAAGCCCCATTTACAGGGTGCAAGCAGAACACAAAACCACACTCCCTCCACTCCGTGGAAAAATCTCTCCCCACAGAACTGGTCCCTGATGCCCAAAAGGTTGGGGGTTGCTAATGTAGGGCATTGCATGCCAAAAAAGCTAGACACAGAGACAATCTTTTCCCTTGTGCCATCACTGCTGAACACCTAATTACCACAGTAGTGTCTTATGTCTAAGGATATTTACCCATGTAATAGGACTGTATTACAGTGGTGGTATGGTACTGGTTCAGACCAGTTCAGCTGAACCGGTAGTAAAAAAAAGCCCATGATCAGCTGAGAGGAGGAAAAAAATCCTCCAACAATCAGCTGAGAGGAAAAAGAAGAGAAAAGCACAGGATCGGCCCTCCGACCTGCCCCTGTGCTTTTCTTTATCTCTCAGCTGATTAGTGCTGCAGGCCTCAGCTGGTGTGGGGAAAGCTGCACGCCTGCCAAGCCATGCCCACCAAACTGGTGGCAAAACAGTTTGAATCCCACCACTGCTGTATTACTACTATTCTTCTAATCTTTTCTACTACCTTCTCCTATCGGTATAGAATCACAATCACGTGAAGTATTAGTACTGCTTTATACACCTGGAATACTGCATCCAGTTTTGGTCACCACATTACAAAAAAATAGGTTGAGACTTTGGAAAAAAAATGTAGAGAAGAGCAGCTAAGATGATTAAATGCCTGGAGACTAAAACATATAAAGAACAGTTGCAGGATTTGGGTTTGGCTAGTCAAGAGAAAAAAAAGGACTAGAGAGGGGACATAATAACAGTGTTTCAGTATTTGAGAGGCTGACACAAAGAGGAGGTGATTAATTTATTTTCCAAAGCACCAGAGGGAAGAACAACAAACAATGGATTGAAACTCATCAAGGAGAGAAGCAACCTGGAATTAAAGAGAAATTTCCTAACAGTGAGGACAATTAACAAGTGGAACAGGTTGCCCTCAGAAGTTGCCAGTGCTTCTTCACTGGCAGTTTTTAAGAGACTGGATAGTCACTTGTCTGAAAGGATCTGCTGCTTGATCCTTTCAGACAAGTGACTGTCCAGTCTCTTAAAAACTTCCAATGATGAACCACCTGCACTAGAAGACCTCCAAGGTCCCTTCCAACTTTATTCATATTTTGATGCTGGTATCTTATGATTAAATTACTTTGCAATTTGTATGTACACTGAGAGCTTATGCACTGGAGACAAATTCTATGTGCAATCACACTTGGCCAATAAAATATTCTATTCTAATATAAATATAGACTTTTCTGTGGCCAAACAGGATTTGAAAAATTGTATTAGATCTAATTTTTATGCAGAAAAAGAAGACACACTTTTGCAGGCTGATGTGGAAACCGGGAAAAATACTAATGTTTGAGAAAGTAAATTATATAATGTAGTTTTAATTTGGGTTTTTTACTCAGTAAGGTCACTATCCAAATGCAGATCTTTCCATTTGCCCTTTACTGAGTTAAAAGCCCATATTTTAACTATGCTGCATAATTTAGTCTGGTTCTGGTTACAGAGCAAAACTACAGACCCTTAATTATTGATGTTTCTGGAAGGGATGAGGCCTTGAAAGATATCCTGTTGGTTTAAATTGTTTAGAAAAAGTGGATAAAGCTACACTCTGTCAACATGAAGAGGGATGCTTTGAAAGATCACCATAACAGAAATTCTTTACTGTATTATTTATGTGAAATGCATTTGATTTCGTGTTCCAGCAAAAGTGATATTTCACTGGTGTAATGCTGTCATAAAATACCAATAAGCTGTTTGACTCCATCTATAATAAAGAAGTGCTTTTTATTGTAAGCATTTAGCACTTGTTTCTGCAACCCAGTGGAAACTGTTCTATGAAAGGTTAAAAATACATACAATTATATATTTTCTTCAATCCCCCTTTCCTTGTCTTTCTCTTTCATTCCTTGGGATATTTCTTTTTCTCCTTTTTGGTAGACAGTATGGTCCTCAAAGCCAAAACAACATTTTCTTCTGGGGAAAAGCAGTAATATTTTCTTCCATCAAAAAGTAAAGGAAGTAAGACTTTTCTTTTAAATGTGTCGCATCATCGTCTACTGAGCACTGCATCCACTATTTATCTCTCCTTATGGATTTCAGAGAAGGCTACTGTCACAGGCAGGTTTTAAGTGCTGCCTTGGCAGTTTTAATTGAACAGTACAGCTCTCGTAGCATTGTCAAGCTGTTTACTTTCCCTCTTGAGTAGTTAAATCACATTCTCATTGATTAAGATATATGAAGGGTGATGGCCACAGAGCAATTCATAAAAGATGAAACATTTGCTCTGGATCATTGAATGAAGGTA
Source organism: Naja naja (assembly GCA_009733165.1). NCBI lineage: Eukaryota > Metazoa > Chordata > Lepidosauria > Squamata > Elapidae > Naja > Naja naja. The sequence continues at coordinate 10,910,832 of CM019156.1, read as the reverse complement.
GTTTTCTGAATAAATGAATCACAGGTCCTTCTATACATTATGGGTATCAGAGAGAGGATCTCACTTCTCTGGGACTTTCCAGGGAAAAGGTTTTTAAAAGTTTTTGAATTGCATTCAAATTTCCAATCTACATATATAGAAGTGAAATACCACTTTCACATCATAACAAAATTTCCAGAACCATAAAGCCTACAAGTTTGAAATTTGGCACATATGTTCCTCTTGGTTTCTAGGTGCTCACTAAGAAAGGATTTTTCGAAATGACCATTTCATATATTAGCTCTGATGCTAAGGCGTTCTGCTCCCCCTCCCCACCTGAAAAGAAATCTCTTCCAAATGCAAAACACAAGCAGAGGAGAGGAGTTTCAGTTTCAGATTTAGTTTCACAGCACCAAGCAGCTTTACTACAGAACAGTTGAGCTAAGCCACACCCAGGCTCCTTGCTGTCTCCTTGCTCACCCAGCAAATACTGCTTCACTTTCCAAACAGCCCTCAACTCTCTCACACACTGACAGGATGCTAGCCTGATGAATACCGATGGATGCTGGTAGGCAGAGGCAGAATTTTTTCCCCTTATTTTCCTCCCCAAAAACTAAGCCTGACCACATAGTTTCATAGCGAAAAACAGGTATCGAGCTAGTTGTTTGATATGCTGGTTCTTGAGATCCTGGCTTGATACTCATTACATTGGACAAAAAAAAAAATCTAACCAATTGTATTAAAAGGCAGCAGATTTTATGAGCTGCAGTTCACTTCATCAGATGCATAACTTGAATAGGATGAGGTAGAATCTTTTTAATTTAATAAATGTTTAATGAAAGTTGTTTTATTAAGGATCACAAGTTGAATTTTAAGTAAAGATTAGAATTAGAATTATTAGAATTCTTTATTGGCCAAGTGTGATTAGACACACAAGGAATTTGTCTCCAGTGCATAAGTTCTCAGTGTACATACAACAATGGTGATAGATCATTATCATAGTCATTGTAAAAATGATGAGTAAATATATGTAAACTGAGCCTGTTTCATACCATGTAAACTCATATGCTGTTCTGTTTCATCAAATTTTCAGCAAATTGTTATTGTTTTACAAGCCCTATGTATCAGCATTTATTATTGCATGGATTTCTATATGTATTTTCTGCAACTTACCTCTTTTTTCTATGACCGAATGCAAATATAGATATTATTTCTAATATGAATAAGACTGTATAGAACAATTTGAATTTTTGATTTGAAAATCCAGTTTCATGGAAATGCAATTGAATCAACCTTCTTAAGGAGCAACTATTTGCCTAATGAATTCGATACATGCAATCAAATTGGGTGATGGCAAATTAATTTAAAGGTGTGATGCGAATGTGTCAGTGCTCAAAACTGAATGTTATGATTCAATTAATTGAGCCAAATTGATGGGTGATGGTATTTGTTTCATCCCAAAGAACTTCTAGGCTGAGTACAATAGTCAATTCTGAGGAAAAACAGTATAAAAGATTTAAGACCAGCTAGATTGAGTAGTCTCTTTGCTTTGATGAAACAAACTTTGTTGCCTCCAATGTCCAAATTATTTCACTTTTCTCCAAGGACAATATCTATCCCTCTTTGGGTCAAAATTGGACAAAAAACAATAATAATGTTTGAAATGATAATTTCACATATCTTTTTGGAAAATGTTGGCAGAAGATATGGCATCTTTCCTACAAGTTCTTAGAGAGCAGGTGGAGGTCTACCCGCTCCCAGGCCGATCGAGCCCAGCTAAGAGCCCATATTAGGACTTACCTGGTAGCTATGAGAGCGGCGAGAAGGTCTTACCTCTCCGGTCTCATAGCGTCCGCAGATAACTGCCCAGCCGCCCTGTTTTGGGTTACCTGTTCTCTCCTTTGTTTAGGGGAGGGGGCGGACCAGTTGCGGGGAAGGGCTGAGGAGTTTGGTCAATATCTGTCGGATAAGATTGCTCAAATTCGGGGCGGGTTGTCCTCTGATTTGCAGTGGTCTGAGGAACGGGATACAGGCAGTCTGGCCAGTGTGATCTGGGATGAGTTCGATCCTGTTTCCGAGGATGAAGTGGACGGGATCATGCGACGCCACCACATGTTTGTTGGACCCATGCCCATCCTGGCTGGCTTATGCCGCCAGGGAGGTCACCTGGCTCCGGGCAGTTGTCAACGCTTCGTTAAGGGAGGGTGTCTTTCCTTCCGCCTTGAAGGAGGCGGTGGTGAGACCCCTCCTGAAGAAGCCTGCCCTGGACCCGACTGTGTTAGATAACTTTCATCCAGTCTCCAACCTTTGCTTTTTAGCGAAGGTTGTTGAGAGTGTGGTGGCTCAGCAGTTTCCACTTTTCCTGGATGAAGCGGAGTACCTGGATCCGTATCAATCGGGCTTCCGACCCAGTTACAGCACGGAGACGGCATTGGTCGCGCTGATGGATGATCTCTGGAGGGCTCGGGACAGGGGTTTTTCCTCTGTCCTGGTCCTATTAGACCTCTCAGCAGCTTTTGATACCATCGACCATGGTATCCTTCTGCGACGCCTCGGGGGTTTGGGAGTGTGGGGCACTGTTCTCCAGTGGTTTACCTCCTACCTCTCGGGGCGGTCGCAGTCAGTATTGGCAGGGGGACAGAGGTCGTCCTGGAGGGTGCTCTCTTGTGGGGTCCCTCAGGGGTCAGTTCTCTCCCCCCTGCTATTTAACATCTATATGAAACCACTGGGTGAGATCATCCGTGGTTTCGGGGTGAGTTTCCATCAGTACGCAGATGACACCCAGCTGTACATCTCCACCCCGAACCAGATCGGTGATGCCCTCTCCCTGACGACCCAGTGTTTGGATGCGGTGCGGATCTGGATGAACGGAAACATGCTTCATCTCAACCCGGCCAAGACTGAATGGCTGTGCATATCGGTGTCTCGGCCCAGTCAGGAATGTCCATCTTTGGCCATAGGGGGAGTGGTGTTACCCCCTGTGGATAGGGCACGGAATCTGGGGGTCCTCCTGGACGTATGGTTCCGGTTGGAGGAGCAGGTGGGGGCCGTCGCTAGGGGGGCCTTTGCCCAGCTCCGCCTAGTTCGCCAACTACGCCCTTTCCTGGATCGGGACGCCCTGCGCACGGTTACTCACGCCCTTGTTACCTCTAGACTCGACTACTGCAACGCTCTCTATTTAGGACTGCCCTTGCATACCATCCGAGATTGCAGCTGGTGCAGAATCGGCGCGGGTGGTGATGGGAGTTTCCCAATTCTCCCATGTTACCCCCCTCCTGCGCTGCCTGCATTGGTTGCCGGTTGCACTCCGGATGAGATTCAAGGTTTTAGTTTTAACATACAAAGTCCTACATGACATGGGTCCTCAATATTTAAGGGAGTGACTCCTGCCGACATCGAATACTAACTGCCCTGTGTGAGCACATAGGCAAGGACTCCTTGGGGTCCCGTCGGCCGGCCAATGCCGGCTGGCGGTCCCCCGACGACGAGCCTATTCTATCGCGGCCCCTGACCTCTGGAACCAACTTTCCTTGGAGCTCCACCTGGCCCTTGACCTCCGCACCTTCCGTCATGATTTGAAGACCTGGTTGTTTGACCAATCCGGGTTGTGACCCTCTTGGGTGGGGTGGTTTTATTCTTTTATTCTTTTATTTTGTATTTGTATTCTCTTGGGGCTTGTTTAGTTTAATTTTTTCTTAACTATTTATTGTTGTTGCTGTTTTTAGTTGTGAGCCGAGTCTTTGGAGATGGGGCGGCATACAAGTCCCATTAATAAATAAATAAATAAATAAATACTTATTTCAAGAAGGTCTCAATAGCAATAGTACTTAGACTTATGTACCGCTTCACAGTGCTTTTACAGCCATCTCTAAGTGGTTTGCACAGTCAGCCTATTGCCCCCAATAATCTGGGTCCTCATTTTACCAACCTCAGAAGGATGGAAGGTTGAGTCAACCCTGAGCCTGGTGAGATTTGAACTGCCAAATTGCAGGCAGCGGCAGCCAGCAGAAGTAGCCTGCAGTACTGAACTCTAACCACTGCACCACCACAGCTGATTAAGTGATATGTACATAGATTATGTTAAAAAAGAACTCATGTAGACAATAGTCACATATATAGGAAGTTATCTCATGCTGAATCAGACTATCATTTCATTGAGCCTGAATGGCAAAGGTGACTTTTTTGAGCTCAAACTCTTAGTTCATTCTCTGTATATATTAGTTTAATTCAATATCCACAGCACTCAACTTCAGCTGACTCTGGACAACTCTCAATATATTACCATAAAAATCCAAAGCGAGATGGGTTCTAGTTACTCTATACATTTTCCTGAATGGAGAACCATGATCTCTACTGTTTTTGAATTAAGTGTGTGTACAGTAGCACAAGAAAGATATACAGTATTTATATGTGCATGTGTGCATATAACATTGAAGTGAATTTTAATTTTCTCCTGTACTGCCGTAAGAATGCATTTCTTTTAAATTAAGCAATTGAGTGTTTGTAAGTGGATAGGTGTGAGAGAATTGCAAGATAGCAAATGATATAATGATATAATTTAATGAAACTTGTCTTGGTGAGCAGAGCCAATTGTTTTTCACAGTTTGCCTGGATTATAATACATATCATGTAACTATTTCATGGGTTTGCTTGGCATTTTGTTAATAAAAATAATGTTTAAAAATGAAATGTCAGCTTAATTTTAGAAAATTCAAGCCAGCCATGAATCTTTCTCTTAGCCCTTAACCTCTTTCTTGCTTTGCTGATAATACAATTGGCTGTTTTGAATTCCTAAATTATGTAAAAAAATCTTATATGCCATACCATTTAGTATTTTTCTCAGGGCACTATTGCAGCTGCCTCAGTAGCCAATCTGCTGTGCAAACCTGACATCAAGAAGTGAAAAACAAACAACTAAAGATGGGCTTAAGTGAAACACCTCTGGAGCAAAGATTAGAAAAATCCCAAGATAAGTTTTGGGAGAACTGGAGGCTTCCTCAACTACTAACATCTACTTCATTTGACATGCATAATACATGAAGGGACCTCATTCAAGTAAGATGTAAGCCCCAGAGCCATCTCTCCAGTGCCATTGAAAGTGAAAAAGTTGTCAAGCTAGGCTGCATGTTTGCCACTACAGCAACTTCATATAGGCCATCACCACAACATGAACTATAAATCCCTAAAAAACCTTGGGAGACAAATAGACCATCTCTGTTCTTCTCTATGAAGACAATACAGCCAGTGGTGGGAGTAGAAGAATCAGGAACACACACTGAATTCCTGTTAAGAAGATTTATTGATCAGGCCTGCTCACAAGAATCTAGTCAACTAATGGCCAACACTAAATTGGCGCTAGATAGGAGTCAATGGAATTCAAGAGGGGTTAAAATTAGATCATTTGTGGAATGACACCATTCTAGGCTGATTACTTGCTTGACTCTACTGCCAGGTTCTGCCTGCTCTTCTCCTTCATGCCTAATTAAACTTGGAGTACCTAAACAAGGGAGGACATTTAATTTGACACAATGTCATTCCTTCCCCTAAGCTGCCCTCAAAGGCCTATGCAAGAAGATTCCTCATCTGGAGAGACAATGCATCTGTGACTCTGGAGACACAGCAATGAGAGAACATGTGCTTCTCCAGCTCATGTATTACAGGGACATTCATATTAGCCTTATCTCACCATTACTACACAAATATCTGGGGAGCAATTGGACAATTCTAAACTTTCCTGCTGCTTTCAGATACCAATCTTCCTACAACAGGCAGTGTTGCCAGGTCCTGTGCAGCAGTGCTTAAAATTTGCTGGATGATAACCTGTTCCATAAACCAGACTTAATGAGCATCTAGTTTGCCACACTAGAGTGCTCTGTAATTCAGCAGATATACTTTATGGTTTTACATACCTGTATGAATCTAATGTTTTTCCTCTCCTTTTAGATTCTTTCAGACTCTTGAATTTTATACTGTATATATACTTTCTGTTTCAATATATATATATTTATATCTTCTAAGTTTTTGCATTTTTTTAGACTCTGATATATCTTCTATACTTTTTAACTGATTGTGCTTCACTCTTTTTATGCTGGTCTATAAGCATAATAAAGATTTGATTTGGAAGGATTCAGAAAATGTTTGAAGATACTGTTGAAACTTATTTTTCTCTTCACTTATGTACAGGTAGCCCTTGACCTATGTCTTAAACTGAGACACAAAAAGACATTTGTTAAATGAAGTTCGATCTATTTTGCATCCTTTCTTGCCACAATTGTTAAGTGAATCACTGCAGTTAAGTTAGTAACACGGTTGTTAAGTGAATCTGGTTTTCCCATTGACTTTGTCAGGTCATAAAAATGGATCAGATGACTCCAGGACAGTTCAACTGTCATAAACATGAGTCAGTTGCCAAGTGTCTGATTTTGATCAGGTGACCATGGGGATGCTGCAATGGTTGTTAGTGTGAAAAATGGGCATAAATCAGTGCCATCGTAACTTCTAATAGTCATTAAATGAACTGTTGTAAGTCAAAAACTATCTCTATATTCCGTCTAGGGCCGATGTTCAATTCATGCTCTTAAGAGTTTTGAAGAAAATGTCCCTTCACTTTGGAGGCTTATCCTGGCTCAGTGAAAAGACTTTTCAAACATTGGCAAAGCAATCAGTTTAATTTCTTCCAGGGCTCAGATTATGACATGAAAGCAAGTAAACCTGCTATATTGATTGCTGTTATAATAACATGACAAGTCTGCTTTTATTGCAGCTTTCATGGGGTGATAAAAATGCCCTTTTCACTGCTGTGCCTTTTCTTTCCTGTCAGTATGCGTCTCCATCCCATCTTCATCCAAAATCCTATTTCTGTGTAGTTCCTATCACTGTCAAAAAAGTTACTTGAGTGAGTTTAATCAAACACTCTTCGCTTCTGCTGAAACTTATCAGACAATACAGAACAGTCAATAACTTGGCCTGAAGTTAGAAGGCAGTTTCTTCAAAGTTGACAGTATAAACAAGGATATTTTCTTTTAATAAACCCATGTTGGTATATCACACCCATTCCATGCCTCTTGGTAGAACGAAGTCCAGACCTAAAAGTGGTTGATTCAACAATTGTCCTATGCCAGTATCTAGGCTGCAGCCTGAGGGCTAAAGAGCGGATTTGGATGAATGAGACTTCTGGGCCTAGCAGAATCTTTGTTTCAAATAACATGGCCACAACAGTTTCCATATTTCAACTTACTGTTTCCCCAAGCAACCCTGTTATTAAAAATTGGTGATACCTAGGTAATGAAATCACTGTGTAAGGTCTTGCCTCTCCAATCTTCCCAAGAAAGCAGGACTCTCAAAACTTCAGTTGTTTCAAAAGGAGCTTTTATTGAAAGGCTTGTGATAATGAGATCTAGGCAAGAACTGAAGCTTCTCACTTAAAACCAGCTGTTTAAATCAATGCTAACCAAACCCCTCCCACACTACATCATTGCATGGAAACAGAAACAGAAACTTCATATATAGATTATTCCATTCCTCCCCACCCTTCCTCCCACCAAAATGCCATCCTTGTAGAAATATCTGGGACCTGACACACTGATTTATAATTCATTATGATTTTTAATTAGTTATGTAGTTCTTTGTGCCTTGGCTTAACTTGGCTCACTTTAGGTTGTTCCTTATACATTACACTGTTCCTTGTATGATTTGTTTGTTTATAGACCTGTGTTTTTTATATTAAATTAGATAGATAGATAGATAGATAGATAGATAGATAGATAGATAGATAGAATAGAATAGAATAGAATAGAATAGAATAGAATAGAATAGAATATTATTTGGCCTCATGGAAAAGAAAACCTAAACAATTTCCTAACATACCTAAATAGCACACACTCCAAAATCAAATTCACCATGGAAATGGAAACAAACAACTACCATTCCTAGATGTACTAATCTACAAAAAAACAGATGGCACACTAGGACACACCATATACTAGAAGAAAACACACACCAACTGCTACCTCAACATGCAATCCCACCACCACCCAACACAGATAAACTCCGTGGCCAAAGCACTAATTTCCAGAACCAAACGCCTGGCAGACAAGACACACATAAAGACTGAACTATGCACCTTGACCAAAGTACTGACAGCCAACGGCTTCCACAAAAGCAAAATCACAGGCCTGATCCACCAAAACACACTGAGACATAATAGAGACCTAGAAGATAAACCTATGGAACAGCTGTCCTGCCCTACATAAGAGGTACAACAGGCAAAATCAGTAAAATACTACACAAGCGCCACATCAAGACTGCCTTCAAAACAGACAGAAAAGTAGCAGCCATCCTAAGAAACCCCAAAGATAAAATTGACCTGGAAAACCAAGGCATATATGAAGTCCCCTGCACATCATGCCCTGCCGCATACATCGGACAGGCCAATAGAAGAATAAGTACCCGCCTTGATGAACACAAAAATGCAGTAAAAAAGCTGGAACAAACTTCCTCACTACTTCAACACATGAAAGCCACAGGTCATAGCATCGACTTCAATGGCACCAAAACCCTAGCCACTATAGAAAACCCCAGCTACAGAATCATCAGAAAAGCCATAGAGATTGAAAAATGACCTGAAAGCATGAATAGAAGAGATGACTCCACCAGACTGTCAATTATCTGGAAGCCTGCACTCACAAACAAAAAAATCTCCACACCACAAGCCAAGAAAACACCTGGGCACAAACAGACCCCCCCCCAATACCTCCAGCCCAAACACAGCCCAGCCACCCACCTAGATGAAACCTAGCTTCCTAATAAGTGATAGCTGGCCATTCACCCAAAGCCAAGCTGCACTAAAAGCCCCCAATACACGAAACACAATGTTGCCAGTCAATCAAGACAAAAAAGCGCTACAAAACAGACAGAAGATATTAGAAACAGCAATCAAACAGAACACAGCAAACTCCAAGACCAATAAACAGACCAAGACTCCCAACCAATCAGGATGAAGAAAAAACCATTCTAACAAAGCACGAGACTAGCACCAAATTTAAAACAGAAATGGCTGCAGAAGCCTGACAGACAGACAAACCCAATACACAAGCCTGATGATGGCAGATGAGATTCTGCCGAAACGTTGCTACAACTTTAAAAGCACAACTATAATGTCGTTATATATGTGTGTGTGTGTGTGTGTGTTTGTGTGTGTGTGTGTGTGTATTGCACTTTTTTGCCTGTTGGTTGAGATCATTGTTCACAACTCCATGGGTTCATATTTGTAGCCCCTGGTTAAAATGCCCTTGTTGAAACTAAGACTGGTTTGTTTTGGTTCTACACCTTACTTTTCTCTCTTTCCCCCCCTCCCCCTGCTGTTTTTTTAGAAGCTGATACTGCTAACCACAGTAGAGGGCTGGTATTGAATGAAGTCATCATTTTCACCAAACTGTTCAGAAATAGTGTACCCATTCTAGTCCTCATAAATCCTTACTGGGAGATTGGCCAATAGTCCTACTGTGATTAAGGGGTTTCAGCATGGTGGTGCAGGAGTTTTGTCAGTATATTCTCCCTGAAGCCTGCTGACATCAACTGAATTTTGGACTCATCCTACATAATCCCAAAAGGATTGGATTAAAGGCTGAAGAATTGGGCAGGTTTGAACTGATTGAAGTTCTGAATTTGTAGTGACTGTCTTCTAACTTTCTTTTCTTCTTTTCTGAATAATTATGGAAAGCTGTAATCAGGAAAATGTTTTAAAAGATTATTATTGAACAGAGAGAGGGAGGGAGGGAGGGAGGGAGGGAGGGAGAGAGAGGCATAAAACACACTTCATGTGAAAAATGGTTTTTTTGGCCAAAGTCATCAGGTCTGACCAACTGACAAGAGTAGTTGCATAAATCAATATTTCCCAACCTTGATAACTTTAAGATGTATGGACATCAACTTCCAGAATTCTCCAGCCACCATGTATAAGCATAAACACTGGCATAACTACTGGACTATTTATATAATGTCAGGGTTGTGGGAGATGCATCAGAGTGAGAGTACTTCTTTCCAAGAAAATAGTTTTCTGTAGCAAGTTTTATTAAGTAGTCCTCCTCCTTCTATGCAGCAGCTGGTTACCTCTTCATATAAATCATAGAATGTCACTTGTACAATATAAATAAAAAGAAAAAAGAAGACTGGAAAAATGATAAACCATTTCCCCCTTTTTTCTTCTTCTTTTCAGTTAAAAGAAGGTTTGTGCCATTAAATTTTAAACCCTGATATGATGAAAGAGGGATTTACAAAATATATATGTACTAAAATGAAGGTTTAATCAAATTATTGAAATTAAATTATTTCAGTTTAGACTTTCCCATAGCTTTTCAAAGTGCAGACCTAGGGATGATATTGGAAGCAATCAAGGTTATTTTTAGGGTGTGTCAAATTTTTCAACTTTCCATTTCCTAGCATTAGGAATGCTTAAAAGTTGTGACATGTCTTGTGTATTGTAAAGACATTTTGGTTACTTTAATATAATTTAGATATGCTTGCTAAGTAACTACATAAATATTATAACTTTTTAAACGTTTTGTTTGTTCCACAGCCTACCATTAAATGGAAAACTGTACAACATGATGGTCTAATCAAACTATATTTTACTGTATAACTAACACATCTGTTAAGGACATTGTGCATAACACATATAGTTTCACACCACTTTAGAGTTAGACATCTATTATATTTTTAAGTTTCCTAATTAAGAAATACTGTGTAGAAATAATGACCTAAGAATAAAACCTATCCTCAGTATTTATTGAAAACATTGATATCCATTTCTATCAAATAATAAAAACTGTAAATCCAGTGACAGGAAAATAATTTTAAGTAGGTCATAGACAAACACTTTCCTACCACAACAGAAAAACAGGAAAACAGAAAAAAAAATATGGGTTTTTGTGTTGCTTGGGTTAAAAACTTCATCTGCATATTTTCATCAAAATGCCCAATGATATTTTTATGTTCCCATAGAAGCATTTTGTTATTGCAACATTGGCAATATTTTTGTTTGTTGGATAACTGGCAAAGCTTTAAAGAGAATTCCACTTTAAGTGGCATCTTCTCATGTGCCAACCACATTAGTATTCTACAACCAAATTGATCCATGTATCACCAGTGCTGCATACTAATTGTGTGGTTGCATGTACTTGTTTCATTTTCTCCATCTCATTTTCTCTTTTCTTTCTAGTGGGATCAGCCGCTTATATCTTCTTAGACATTATGCTGATGACCCTGGGCAACACTTGTCACTTTTGATAAACTGTCAGATTATTTTTGGAAAGTCTACATATGCTCTTTCCGGAGGTACAATGTTGCACTGGGATAATCAATTAAATTGCTTTCTTACTGATGCCAAAATTTTAGTTGTGCTGATTTTTTTTTAGATTAAATATGGCATTGAGTTGTACTTTGAAGTCTAAGAATTAGCCAAACTAGGGGTGAAATATGAATAGATTCTATCATTATTGTGCATAATGCTGAGTAATACTAGCCATGTCTGGATAGATTCCAATCAACACAGGATTGAAATGAAGTGATTGGATATTATTTCTTTTAGAAACTGATTAAACACTTGATTATTTTCTATAATATCTTGAGTCATTGAGGCTTTAAAATCTTGACAATATCTATCATTACAGCTATGCTTTGTATGTTTGCTTTTGTTTTGAAAAGTAAGAGTCACATCACTGAATTCTATCATTGTTTATGGTCTGGTTTTCCATATATGATTAGCTTTCCTCCACTATCATCCTACAGTTGTGCCCCTACCTAGAGTTAATCTCCAAAGCAATTAATGTTATATTTTTGGGAGTCAAAATTTGGAAACCCTCAATGGGAAGTGCCTACTCTTCCTGTGTCCTATTTGCATTTAAAGCGCTTATCTGTCCAATGTGACTGATGTATCCATATTAATCTAAATAAAGAACAGTCTTATTAAAATATATGCAGAATAGATGAGAAAAAAACTCCACTTAAGCCAAACTGATGACAGGCAAATATATTTACTGGGAACCGTGGGAAAATAGTGAAGAATCTTTAGGCTCATAACTAACAAGAAAGAAAAAGTCACATCTAGTTGTGATGTGGAGAATGGAGCACTGGATTCTGTTTGTTTGTTTGTTTGTTTACTTATTAAATTTATGTGCCACTCATCTTGCCTTGAGGTGACTCTGGGTGACTTACAAACATTAAAACCAGTAACTTTTAAAAGAAGAAAACAATAACATTAACAATGATATAATTTATCATTAGGAAATAGGGGGAGAATGGAACACAAAGAACATGGGGAGATATGGGGTCTTCTCTTAGTCTGCAGCATGATACCCTCCCAATCGGGCTGCAGGCCTAGTGGCAGAGTCTGAGGAGGGTAGGTGCAGATCTCACCTTAGGGGTATAATTCAACAAAAGACAGGAGCCACAGCTGAAAAGGCTCTTCTCCTGGGCCCTGCCAGCTGAAACTCTTTGAATGACAGGGTCCACAGTGTGCCATTTTTGCCAGCATGGATAAGGTGGGCCAATTCTTCAAATAGCTTGGATCCATGCCACACAGGGCTTTAAAAGTGATGACCAACACCTTGAATTTACCTGGAAGCAAACGGTCAGCCAATGTAGCTTGCAGATCAGAACAGTGGTGTAACGCAAGCCAACCTAGAGGCCGTAAGAATTGTCCATGCTGCTTCATTCTGCACCACTTGTAGCTTCCAAATACTGTTCAAGACATTAACTGGAGGAAAAATACCTGCACAGGTGGAAGCTTCCATCCATTGAATCCATTGAATCAGAATAGAGCTGGAAGGGACCTTGGAGGTCTTCTAGTCCAGCCCCTGCTCAAGCAGGAAAACCTAGACAATCTCAGACAAATGACTGTCCAGTCTCATCTTCATCTTCAGATCTCAATCCTCCACATATACAGGTTCCATCTTTGCCAAAGTTCATATTGCATCTACTGGCAATAATAATAATTATTAATAGAAATCCACTTACCACCATCTTGCTTTTTCCCTCTAACATATCTTTCAGAGAATGACTTTTCACCACTTATTATAACCCTGATTATAATGTTAAAATAGGCTAATGTTGCACTAACTCACTCCAGCCATTGTTGATGTCTATAATCACATGCAAAATAATGCTCTCCATTAAAATGTATAGCCAATAAATCAATATACAGATATTTATTTATTTATTTATTTATTTATTTATTTATTTATTTATTTTATTGGACTTACATGCCACCCTCTCTCCCTAGGGACTCAGGATGGCTTACAATAAAAAATAACAATACAATTAATTAAAAATACATTAAATTAGTATACTAAGCCCAATAAAGATTAAAACCCAATAAAAATTAAAATAAAATTAAAATAAGAATAAAACCCCACCCCTTACCCTTCAGTCCAGGCCGGACTGTTGAAACAACCAGGTCTTTAGGTCGCAGCAGAAGGATGGATGAATATTATTAAAACATACATTAAAAAAAGCTGAAGGAATAGAATTTCCTCAGAAGTCTCTGAAGTTTGCAGCTTATAAGGATGGAGAAATGTATCATTTTACTGCTATTTCAATTTTCCCACGGCAAAGTATTGAATCTGAATAGCTTTTACAATCAAATTGAAGGAGATCTGTTTTAAAAAAAAAGGCAAAACATTTTTTTTGTCATAATAGTAATTTGAAGGTTGGCTGCTAGGAAGGTTGGTTCCAATATTTTAAGGGCACTGTGGCCTTACTATGTCTCAGCTCTCATGTCTTTACTGACATTGTAGAGGTATTCAAGCATGATATACCTTTTTTTTCATTAAGGTTTTATTTTATTTTTAATAGCAAATTTCTCCCTGTTGATGGAATAAACTCTGTGATGAAATAAAAGGGTGACTGTGATTTCAGGTAAGAAATTAAATAAGGAATAGATCTGTCTGATTCAAAGAGAAAGGTGGACTCTGCTCTGAGAATGAACGGTTAGCAAAATTTAATAACTGAAAGCAAACACTGTCTGCATCCCTCTAGGGATTAAAATGTATCTTTGAATCGAAGGAGCTCAGTGCAAGGAGATGAATACACACTCAATTTTCTAAAAGGTCACTTTCTGAAAAACAAATGGTTGTGTGTGAGTGCGTGTGTGCACATGCGTGTCTGACAGTCTGCTTGAAAGAAACAGGTAACTTTGGAAATATACTTTACAGAAATGTTGTTAGAACCGAAGGGCCTAATCCATCATGAGCCTTCTTTGCATGCAGAATGAAATGGTGGATTTATCTGCCTTCTCTTATTCACCATGAAGGGGTGTGATTCTTTAAGCTTGCTTCAGACCGAAACAGGTTTATAGAAGGACAATGGAGTTGATCAATGGACTAGAAATTAAATCCTAGAGGAAGAGATGAAGAAGTAGGTGGGGTCTTAGGATGTTTGGCCTGGAAAGAGAAGACTGAAATGAATATAATTTTCAAACACCCACTAGACATTTTCCACCTGCATATTATGTTTATTTTTTCAGACTGGTTTTGTACTGGTTAAGAATGCATGGCATAGAATACAGGTAGCCCTTGACTTACAATCCCAGTTGAAATCAAAATTTCTGTTGCTTGCTAAGTGAGACGTTTGCTATGGGAGTTTTGCCCCATATTATGACCTTTCATGCCACAGTTGTTAAATGGATCATTGCAGTTGTTAAACTAGTAACATGGATGTTAAGTGAATCTGGCTTCTCCATTGGTCATCAGAACGTCTCGAAAGTGATCCCATGATTCCAGGTTGCCAGTTGCAACCATTATAAATATTTTCCATTGTGAATTTTGATCACATGACCAGGGGAATGCTGCAGCGACTTTAAGTGTGAAAATGATAAGTTATTTTTTTTCAGTGTTGTTGTAACTTTTAACGATCACTAAATGAACTGTTGTAGGTTAAGGACTACCTGTAATGGTTAAAGAAAGGCAATGAATTGTTTTCTGTATTTAGGGGAGTTAAAAAAATGCTTGTTTTAATTAAGTAATTAGTCTTCTTTGAAAATAAGATCCTTTATTTAATCTTTGATTGAATTGCATTAAAATGAAACTTGCCACAACTTTAAAATGAAAAAAAAACCTATTTCAAACTGTGTGCCTCTTTGTGTGTTTGGGAGGGAGGTGTTTTAACACAGAAACTTGTTTGTTCCTTTTCTGCTGAATACGGGCAACATTTATGTATACATTATTCCATTTATACTTTTCACCATGCCTAAAACAAATCACTTTGCATATTAACAATAGCTAGAAATATACAATCAGTTCTTAATCTACAATATTAATGGGTAGTAGCAGTCATATTTTGTTTAATCACTACAATAGATTTAGGCTTTCTTTCTTCTTTGCATAATCATTCTTTTTGTTTTTTTGCAAACATTGTGTTTTAAATATACTTTTCTGCCCAAGCAGAACTGTAGAAATAGGGATTTTCAAAATAAGCATTCGACATAGTTCGGTTCAGTGCAACTATCAGTCCATCTTGATATATTTATTAATGCCAGTTTATTATATAGCAAATTTCATCACACTGTTGTGCAAGCTGTCACTGTCAAGCCACACTGTTAGTTATCACTTCACTTCAATAATTTGCTTCTTTACTACTGCACATTATGCTTGACTGTCCCTGTTTATTCTCTGCAAAATGTTTTATATGCACATCATAAAAAGGTACCTTTCAAACCCATTAACAGAAAATCTCAAGTAGGAATTGCATTCAAGCTTTTTTATTGGTTTGAATATTACAACTTAGCTGATCATAAAAAGCTTACTGAGATCTGATTAACAATTGGATAGAAGACTATCAAGAAACTTCAGGTTTGTTAGTCATACTGGGCAGTTGGAAAAATAGTTCAGAAAAAGCAAAAAGGCAATATTGCCAAGAATACAAAATTACATATCCAGATAGAAACATTGGTGGTGTTAACAGCCTGATGAGGGTCATTTGTACGTATATGTGTGTGACATTCTCACATGCAGGGTTAGATCATAACTGCCATACGTGCCATCTTGCCTGTTTTGAGCTCTCTTCAGATGGAATATTTGCCTCTAAGGAAACTTTATTTTTATTTTTTAATGATGAACTCTGTGGATACTCTGTGATACAGAAGAAATCGCTGTCCTCTTGATTTTGACCTTCTTTTTGTATAAACTTCAGATTGACTCAAAGAAGACAGTTTCTTGCATCACAATGTGATGAAATAAATATAACATGCAACACAGTTTCCATTTCAGCTAGGACTATGCGTATACAAGTGGACAATTGTCCATTTCTCTATGGACATAACATGTTTAATGAAATGGAAGTGGATGTTTTCATGAGGGCCCTGCTTCATGGAAAAAATCCACTTCTTTTAGATTTTAGAACAAAACCGTCAGGTTTCCAAGTAATGCATCCACTGAAAGCAGAATTCCGAGGCAGGTAGATTCCTCAAAGAACACGTTTATTGGACACACCATATCGGCACAGCTAGTGAAAACCAACTCTAAAAGTTCCTGCAGTTTTCCCCCTAATTAAAAGAGCAAATATTCTCCCTTTCCCAGGTGTCACCGGTCACACTGTCCAATGAAGGTAGCTGGGAAGCTGCTTGGTCACTCCTCTGCCATCTGTTGGGATGACCTTGGTTCCCATAGAAACCCTTTTTGTTTTGACAGGTAGCTGGTCTATCTTCTTCCCCTCTCCTTCCCCTTTCAAAGCTCGTGGTAACTATGAGGCAGGAGAAAAATGGCTTCAGCCAGGTCAGCTTCAGAGCTGACAAAAAACATGTTACAAAAAGCAAAATTTTATTCTCACAATGTGTATTTGACTGCTTCAAAACTCGCTGCATTTGGTACTTGACACATTTTGAAGTGAAAATGTTTTCCCAGTACTTTGTACCCAGAGTATTTGTTTAGCACTTAATGCGCTGCAATAGGAAATGGGGGATGGATGTGGAGAATGGACAGGAAGTCGGCCATGATGGGAAAGGCCATGATGGCACAGAGAAAGGGACAGATAGAAAGTTATTTCCAGCAGAAAGAAAGGGACACATAGCAAATCACGTGCTTTGTTTGGGACTCACTCTTTTTAGCATTTGTTGCACTTCCTGGAGCAAATTAATGACATCTATAGGTAGTCCTTGACTTACAACCATAATTAAACCCAAAATTTATGTTGCTGAGCGATACATTTGTTAACTGTATTTTGTCCCATTTTACAACCTTTCTTGCAAAGTTTGTGAAGTGAATCCCTGCAGTTGTTAAGTTTGTAACATGGTTGTTAAGTGAATCTATCTACCCCATTGACTTTGCTTGTCAGGAGGTTGCAAAAAAGGATCCCATGACCTCAGGATACTGCAAACATCATAAATATGAGTCAGTTGAATTTTGATTATGTGACCATGGTTGTAAATGTGGAAAATGATCATAAGTCACTTTTTTCAGTGCCACTGTAACTTCGAATGGTCACTAAGTGAACTGTTATAAGTCGATGACTACCTGTACCACTGTATTAGAAAAGTATGAATTCACAACATAGCAGCTATTTTCAGAGCATGGTCCCCATTTACAGTTTTTATTTTATGCATATATTGGAATTCCCCAAGAAATAAATCTGACCTCAATTTCCATTTATTCTGTGACTATACCTCCTTTTAGCTTCCTAAGGCACAGTGGTAAGAAATAGGAGATTAAATTAAAGAAGCAATCCCATTGATTTCTGCTGTACAGTATATCAAGACAGTTAAAATGGGAATAGCATTTTGCAAGGGAGAAATTTTTTTAAAGCAGAAATAATACTTCTTAAGTTGCCTTCTGCACCCTTCACCCTTAGCTTCATTAGCATGTGTGCATTGTCACAGTGATACAAAGTCATTCTGCCATAAAAGCAGATATGTACACATGCTGAGATAAAATACAATGCTTTGTAAGTAGGCTTTGCGTTTCAAACTGAATCAAACCTTTATTACAATCACAAAATTATTCCAAACACAGATATTGCAATATATAGATGTGATAGACTTCAGTTAGTGAGAGCTAATTTACTAGGAGGAACATTTAAAAAATGAATAATAAAATTAAATTAAAATGAGTTGGCAAAATCAGCTGTTGTCATTTCTTCAGTGACAACAATAGATGGCAAGTCTCTTTGTTATTTCTTGATTAGCATCTGATAGTAGCAATTTGGTGTCAAAATGATCTATTTTGCCTGGGAATTGCTGGAAGATGGGTGCTCGATGGTATTTTGGTATTTTTATTCTAGCAGTCACAATAAAAATATCACAGGCTCAACTGATTCTCTTTCTTTGAAATCATATAGCATAAACATACAAGTATTTTTAAATTCTTTTCATTGCATTTACAATAGGAAAAGAAAAAGAAGAAAAACAAAAGAAACAAGACACAAAAATAGATATAGTACATAATAATAAAAATACATATTGAATGCTTTAAAAATGGGTGGAAAAATACAACAGAAAAGAATATAAGTCCGGAGTCTCCAACATTTTTCTTTATTATTTTTTTTTATTTTTTTGAAGACAGACATAGACAAACAAATACATAAAGAACATAAAACATCTTTTTTGAGAACAGTGTGCTCTTGGGTTGTCACTTCTCCATACAGACATAAATTCAATTACATATTCATCTTGTGTATTCTAATCCATATCTTATATCCATTTTCACGATTTTTTTCCCATAGCTTTTCCATTTCTCTACTTTCTATAATCTTATTTTTAATTATTCCATTCTTTTCTAATTTCAATTACATCTGGATCTGGATGGGGAGGAACAGGCTCGAGCTCAACCCTGCCAAGACTGAGTGGCTATGCGTACCGGCATCTCGGGTGGTCCAGGATGTTCCACCTTTGGTTATGGGGGGAGAGGTGTTGCCCCCCGTAGATAGGGCTCACAACTTGGGTGTCCTCCTGGATTCATGATTCAATTTGGAGGAGCAGGTGGGAGCCGTGGCCAGGGAGGCATTTGCCCAGGTGTGCCTGGTGTGCCAGTTGCATCCCTACCTGGACCGAGATGCGCTACGCATGGTCACTCATGCACTTGTTACATCCCGGATCGACTACTGCAATGCGCTCTACATGGGGCTGCCCTTGCAGACCACTTGGAGGCTTCAGCTGATGCAGAATGCAGCCGCGTGTGTTGTGATGCGGGTATCCCAATACTCCCATATTACACCCCTCCTGCGCAAGTTGCATTGGTTGCCGGCTGCCCTCCATGTGAGATTCAAGGTGCTGGTGCTTACCTATAAAGCCATCCATGGCTTAGGGCTGGGGTACTTGTGGGAACATCTCCTGCCAGCATCGAACACCAATTGCCCGATGCACGCCCACAGACAGGGCCTCCTGGGGGTACCATTGGCCAGACAGTGTTGGCTGGCGGTCCCTAGGGGGAGGGCCTTCTCTGTGGGGTGCCCACTTGTGGAACCAGCTTCCCCTGGAGCTACGATTGGCCCCTGACTTCGCTCCTTTGGCGCCTAAAGACTTGGTTATTTGAACAAGCCGGCCTGGACTAAGAGGGGGGGGTTGTTTTAAATGTTTGTGGTAGGGTTTAAATATTTATTTGGTCCTAATTGATCTAATACTTTTTAATCTCTTTTAACTTTTGTATTCGTTGTTTTTTATGTGAGCCGCCCTGAGTCCTTCAGGAGATAGAGCATATAAGACATATAATTCAATTAATTAATTAATTAATTAATTAATTTCTTTTTCTAGTTTTCCATATCTTTCCATTTAATATTTTAACACTTTCATCTGTCTTGTTTACAATTTCATACTCTTTTTCCTTATACATATTTTGGCCTATAGTTGCTAAAGCTGGAGTTATAACACCTTTATATCTTTTAACTATTATCTATTCAATTATTACTCAACACTTAAAGTACACCTTCACAAATCATTTTCTAACATAGTTATCAACCGAATTGTGCTTGGTACATTCCCTTGCAAATACACATTAAATTCTTTAACGAGATACAAAAAAAGAAGATATACACATATATAAAATACATATTTCTATTTCAAATTCAGCTCCACCTTTAATATTAATATCCATCTTATTAACAAATAACATCAATATCATTCATTTTGATCATCTGTATTTCATATTAACTTATTATTATATTTAAAAAACAACATTAAAGCCTTTCATGTTTCTTTTAAATTTTTAAGTTTTTAAATCATTAAAAACCTTATTCTCTTATCCTCTTTACATCATTTAATTACTAAGAAAAAACATTCCATTACATCTAACACATTTTCTAATATAGCAATATTATCTCATGTACCCTTGCAGAATTCTCTTTTTAAATTAAACTTCTAACTATTGTCTCTGTGTCTCTTAAATAAATTAATTCCTTTAATCCATGTACACTTTTCCTGTCTCTTTCTATCTTGTTCCAATCCTTTATAGCTTCTTTTCTTTTCCACCACCCCCTCATCTTTTCCCTCTCTTTTTTGTTCCCTTTTCTATCCAAATCCCCCTTCTGAGATCCCCCCCTTCTGCTTCTTTCTGGCATTATAATTACTTTTCAAATTGCACTTTTTTTTGGTTGTTGCGTCAGATCTTAACTTTTTAACTCCCTTTCCCCCCTTCCTCTTTTTACCACACTTAAAACTGCTTGGTCATTAAAGATGGCTTCTTCTTCATCCCACCCTTCTTGTTCAGCAAATGTTTCTTGTTGTTTATGATATTTCAAAATCTCCATTTCCATAAATTGAAATGCAGGGCAAAAAGTCTCTCCTTTCATTTGTGCTTCTTCTTTAAGTCTTTAAGTATCATTTTTAATTCTTCAAGGAGTGATGGCATTTTGAAAAGTTTTTTTGTTTTTTAAACAGCCCCCAATTAATTTTAGTCCATTTCACTAGGATCCACTGCCAAAATTCCAGGAATCATACAATAGTCTATAGTTGTTTCTTACTTCTTTTCTCACTTTCTCTTTCGAGGGGCTTTGTTATCTTAGGATTGCAGCTAGGATGTATCCTTCTCAAGTCTTTCACTCTCAATACTTTTTAGCTCCAAGTGGTATCCTCCATTTTTCCAGATTCACCCTCTTTTTGTTTTCCTCTTCTGCTTTCTTTCTCTCTTTTTAAAAGGCTTTTTGATTTTTCAAGAATCTTTATCCCTTTGACACTTTATTTTCAGCTAAGAATAGCCCCTTGATGTCAAAGAGGATTAATATCAATTCTTATTCAAATATCTTCTTCTTAACGTTTAAAGTCTATTAGAATTGTCAGTTTTAAAGAGGAAGAAAAAACAATTCTTTTTCCTTTCACTTTCCTTTCGCTGCTTTAGAAAGTCTTTTTTAGGGATAGTATTATTCTTTGTTGCTCAAAGTCCAGGTACCTTAAATGGGTGTTTTCTCTGTTCAGCCCGGTCAGTCAAACTTTCTCTTTCCAACTTCCTCCTGCACGATCTTGTCCGGTCGGGTTCTTCTTTGAGGTGGCCATTTCTGACCACCGCTGCAGCCACCTTCGAGAAAGGGAGTAAAAGCCAGCCGGGGAGGAGAGATGCGGCTCTTCTTGGCCCTGCTAGCGGTCTCCCCCCCCTCTTCACCACCTCTACGGGGTGGCTTAGCCCCAAAGCCAGCCGGCTCGGGGCGCTCCGGCAGTAAGCACAGATCGAAACCACGCACAGTCTCAGATTTCAGTCTGTCTCCGAAGAGTCCCAAACTGGAAGTTCCCCAGAGTCTCCAACATTTTGACTTGCCTGGGCCTCATTGAGTGAAGATGAATTGTTTTGGGCCACTTGTAAATTATATAAATAGCTAATGTATATAAAAATCAAACTTCCTTTATTTTAGGAGTGTTATAAACTGTCCATGGCTGTCCAAGGCCTCAAGTTGGATAGACCTGATATAAGGATGTTATTGCAATAAACAGTTACAATTCTATATATCTTCTTGTCTATCATAAACATTATACATTTCTAATTTCTGATTCATTTCTAATACACTTATATAGCTATCACATTTTTAACCTATTGTAATTTGTGTAAATGAATTCCCTATTTCATTATATGTATCCATATAAAGTTTATGTCTATGTGCAATCTGCTTGTAAGTAGCAAGTTAAATCATATCTTCAAGCTATTGAAGATCGATTGAGGAAGTATGACTGATTTATTGCAACACATTGCTGGTACACATTCCCATCAATTAGGGAGAATTGTTTTCCTCTTTCCCCCTTCCCAAACAAAGTGTTAAGAAAGATGACTTTCAAGCAATTTGGTTATTTGTTGTGAAAATTAACTAAGCTATGTGCATTCACTGATAAGATAATCAAAAGAAAGAAAACAAAATATATATTCAAAATTGGGGAAAGCTATCAAAATTATTTAATCCAGAGCATAACATCCAAAACAATCCTCAGAAATTTGCTGACTTTACCTATTCTATAATTGTTAGAATTCCCAGGCTAGAAATAAGAATTTCCAATATGAAAATACAAGCTTAATCCAAGATCTAAATTGAAGCAGAAAGTACCATGATCATCTCTGGTTGAGATCTCAAAACAAATTTCTCCTAGCTTTTCTGTGTGGATGTGCACTTGATTTCTATGTTAATATTACCAATTTTCACATCAAAATATAACCGTGCTAGCTTTAACAGCTTTATTTCAGTAAACACTAGGCAAATCATTCTGGTAACAATGTCAAGAAAAATGCACGGTGCAGTCATCAGGAATCAGACTCAATTTGGGGACCTTTTTATCTGCTGCTTTTTAAATTTTTCATACAATGCCTCTAATGTTTGTGCCATACAGAGAAAAAAATCTTTTTCATCCATTTGATAAATGGGGATCTGCTTCTGATGCTTTTTTCAAAAGAGAAGACTTTCATGAAAATTTCATGGAACAAATAGAGAAGAACACTTGCACTTTAATTAAGAGGCTAAGAGATTTGTGAATGTATGTATGTTTGTATCCTCTCTCTCTCTCCCTCCCTCTCTGTCTCTGTCTCTCTGCCTCTCTCTCTCTTTGCCATGCTGAAATTAAATGTCAAGGGATACTTCTCTCCTGTCATTTTTGCAGGAAAACATGAGTATCGGGGTGATTCCAGAGTGATGGAACAACACATTTTAGAAAATCTCAGTGGAAGAAATCAAATGGCAACTTTGGGTACAGTATTCCTTTCAATAGTTCCTGGCTTCAGTTTCCTAATACTATGCCTTGGCTGATGTTAAGCATAGTAAAACAAATAGATTAATTTCTTACAAGTATAACAACCTTTATATTATAAAATAAAGTTTTACTAATATTATGTTCACATGAGTAATATAATTTAGTTGCTTTACCTATATGTCAGCAGAGCTATTCTTAGCTTTGCAGATTTAGCTTTTAAAAGAGATGAAGCTTACATATTTCCCTAAAAATCTCCACCAACTTTATCTTGTATGTTTTTTTACATTCTGAGAGCACATTAATTGCCATTTTTATTGTTCTTTGGAATAATTTCTTTGTCATCCCAAATCTATTGTAGCTTAATTAGCATAAAGAAAATTGTTTCACCTGAATGTTAAAACTAAGCAGAGAATGATAATAATGTTGAGGTATTATTCTTTTACAATTCATATCTGAGCCCAATTATTATTCTATTATCTGCATACAGGAAATATATTGTATTACCAGTACTGGTTTGAAGGTAAAAAGAGAATTCTGATTAGATTTTAGGAATTAGGCTGAGATAAAGCAATAAACAAATTCTTACCTACAGGAGGAAGAGGGGGAGGGGGAAGAAGAAGAAGAAGAAGAAGAAGAAGAAGAAGAAGAAGAAGAAGAAGAAGAAGAAGAAGAAGAAGAAGAAGAAGAAGAAACAAACTTCTTTGCATAGGTGTGTAGGTTGGTGTCTTTGTTGGTGGGGCAGAAAAGTACACTATATATTGAGCTTCAAAGTTTGACTTTGTTAAACACGATATCAAACCTGGGCACTTCAACTCATCAAGATATAGCGTATTTTCTCACTATGTCAGTGAATCATATCAGGGAGTTAATATTGTTGATATTGTAGGATAAGTTTTGAGTTAAATTAAACTGGAGACTAGAGCACTGTCATTGAAGTATAATTGGTTTATACAGGAGGCAAAGTCAAGCCTAAATAAGAGTCCCTCTTTATAGAATTATGAAAATTAGAGTAAGCTATAATTGAGTATAGCAGCAAGGTGTTTGATTGGATATAATAATATGTATTTAGTAAAGTCAATGAGATAATTGGGGCATAAATATGAAGTAGCAAGTAATGGTTTACAAAGACAATGAAGGTTCTGAAAGAATAGAGACAATACTTAATGAATAAAATTTCTTTCTAAGGTATTATTTCCTTATATAATTTTCACTTTTCCCAGCCTGTCAGCATTCCATGTCTTCTAGATAATTTTATATCTAGATATATATTTATATCAGAGATACTTTGCTTTAGCTGGGAAAATGTTCTAGGACCAACTCTCTTCATACTCTACATAAATGATCTCTGTGATCATATTAAGAGCAACTGCATTCTCTTCACTGATGATTTAAAGCTATTCAACACCACAGACAATACTGCTACCCTTCAAAAAGACCTCGGCTATGTATCAGAATGGTCAAACAAATGGCAACTTCAAATCTCAACAAATAAATGCTCTGCCTTACATATTGGGAAAAAAATCAGAAAATAAAATACAAGCTGAATAGTCAAGACCTTGCTGATGATACAAACTCTGTCAGGGACCTTGGACTACTCATCTCTAATGATCTAAGTGCTAGAGCCCACTGTAACTACATAGCCAAAAAGGCATTAAGAGTTGTTAACCTAATCCTGCATAGCTTTTTCTCTGGTAATATCACACTACTAACTAGAGCATACAAAACATTTGCTAGACCAATACTTGAATACAGTTCATCAGTCTGGAACCCACACTACATATCTGATATTAATACAGTTGAGAAAGTCCAAAAATATTTCACAAGAAGAGTTCTCCTCTCCTCTACTCGTTGCAGAATACCTTATGCCACCAGACTTGAAATTCTAAACCTAGAAAAGCTAGAACTACGCTGCCCTCAGTCCAATCTATGGATTGGTACATAGTACATAAAATTATATATTGCAATGTCCTACCTGTCAATGAATACTTCAGCTTCAACCATAGCAATACAAGAGCACACAATAGATACAAATTCAAGGTAAACTGCACCAAACTTATTTGCAGGAAATATGACTTCAGCAACAGAGTGGTCAATGTCTGGAATACTCTACCTGACTGTGGTTTCTTCCCCAAACCCCAAAAACTTTAACCTTAGACTGTCTACTGTTGACCTCACCCCTTTCCTAAGAGGTCTGTAGGGGTGTGCATAAGCGTACCAACATGCCTACCATCCTTGTCCTATTGTTTCTTTTTATTTTTCTTACATGTATCTATTTCATATAGTCATAACTATGTTTATACTTATACCTGTTATCTTATAATCTCTTGACAAAATAAAATAAATAAAAATAAAGTCTACTGTATGCGGGGAGGGGTAAATTTACCTGCCAAGGTTGATGCCATATTTTATCTGGTCCTTGTTTTGCATGTATCATGGCTACCATGTTGACTTTTAAAAGCCTGTGTCCTTCTCCCCTCATTTGGTGGAATTGGCAATCAGTCCTTGCCAAGGCCTATGGACCCAGAACTCAGAAGTTGTGCAGTCTTGTTGTAAGTAAAAAAAAGGTAACAGCTGTCCTTCCAAGCCATGGTTAGCTTCAATCCTGAAATCAGAAGATTTGTACAATATGACTGTTGGTCATCTGGAACTATCATGTGAGCAATTGCTTGATGTTTTCCTCTTCACCAACCTGATACTAACAGTTGTGTGGCTCAACTTCTTAGAAGTTATTTAGACCATACTGGGTGGAAAATTAAGGGCCAGTAAGTTCTAGTTTAAAATTGAGAAATGTTGTTTTTTATAATATGAATTAGGGATATAAATATGTAAAGGAAGGAAGGAAGGAAGGAAAGAGAAAGAAGGGGTATGTTTTATTATCTCATAAAATATCTGAGAATGAGAGGAACCTCTGGACAGAGAAAGTTTAATTATTTTTATTATACACTAAAAATCTGCAACCCACTATATCTCTGCAATTAAGGGGATTCCATACTTCAGAACTGATGTTATATGTATGAACAGTTTTACTTTTGAAGCAGGATTAGGGAAACAAATACATATTTGCTTAAAGATGCTTAAACAAAAGCTACTTGACCTTCCCTTTACATTTTTAATTCCCGGTCTAACTAATCTGGAAAGCAGATTTTAAATTTAGGGGAAGGAAGGAGGCAAAAATAGAAGAACCTACAGAACAGATGGATTTTAGAAATGAATTAAGTGGCAGATGGTGCTTAGAAGCTTTTATTGGAATATTATGAACTGCATTATATGTGTATGTGTGTGTGTGTGTGTGTGTGTGATAGACAATGGCTAGAATACACACACACACACACACACCTGACATGTAACTTATAGGCTTAATAAGTGCATTATCATAAGATCCCAAATAGATAACTGTTGAATTATTAGACTCAGGACAATTTTAGAGAAGCAAAGTAAGCACTATATCAAATCATCAAGATGAAAAGCTAAGGGAAAAATACTATATTGATATATCTGGTCAAACAACTGACTGTCCCCTTGTATATGAAAACTGTGCCCTGAGAAACCAAATGCACATGTATAGAATAGGTGGTATAGGTGGTACCTAGTTCAATAATAGTAACTGTGAGAGGGATCTTGGAGTCCTAGTGGACAATCATTTAAATATGAGCCAGCAGTGTGCTGTAGCTGCCAAAAAAGGCAACACAGTTCTAGACTACATAAACAGAAGATCTTAATACCACTTTATAATGCCTTGGTAAGGCCACACTTGGAATACTGCATCCAGTTTTGGTCACCACAATGTAAGAAAGATGTTGAGACTCTAGAAAGAGTGCAGAGAAGAGCAATAAGTACGATTAAGGGACTGGAGGCTAAAACATATGAAGAACACTTGCTGGAACGGGGTATGTCTAGTTTAATGAAAAGAAGGACTAGGGGAGAGATGATAGCAGTGTTCCAATATCTCAGGGACTGCCACAAAGAAGAGGGAGTCAAGCTATTCTCCAATGTACCAGAGGGCAGGACAAAAAGCAATGGGTGGAAACTGATCAAGGAGAGAAGCAACCTAGAACTAACGTTGGAAGTTTTTAAGAAGAGATTGGATAACCATTTTCTGAAATGGTATAGGGTTTCCTGCCTGAGCAGGGGGTTGGACCAGAAGACCTACAAGGTCCCTTCCAACTCTGTTATTCTGTTCTGTTGTTCTGAAATTTCAACTCTGTTATAAAACAGAGTAGACTTCTCTTCATATGAATTTACTTTAACTTCATCCTCTCACTTTGTCTTTCATCCCATATTGGTTTAAACCGCACATTGCTTTGATTCTTCTTTGGAAACAGGAAAAGTATAGAGAACTTAGCAAAATAACTGAAGTCAATATTTTTTTGCTTTCTTAAGGTGAAAAGAAATCAGGTGTTTTTAGATCCATCTTACTAGCTTCTCCTGCAGAAAGTTATGACATTTATGCTGCCTAGTCACATAAACATAATGTCAGCGTTCCACTCCAACCAATAACTCCGAGGCAGACATCTTCTCAAAAGTTCCTTTTATTTTAATTTTTAATCCCGAATCTGAAAGTTCCTGGCTTCCTTGCAATAAGTAAAAACTACAAATCCATCCCCTGCACCCATTATCACATCACATGCCCCAAACACCATCCATCCCAACTTAAAACTTCCCCTCACTTATGTGCAAAATAACATGACCTTGAATTAGAAAAAAAATGTTATGTCTAACTACATACACTCCAAGAAATTCCCCCCTCCCACTTTCCCAAGCTCAAAATGTGGCACCATGGCAGCACCTGGTCTCAATATGGCTTCCAAAGCTCACACAGAAAGAGAGATCAAACAACTACATGTAAGTGAATATGGGCATCATTCTTCATCAACCTTTCTAAGCTTTATTTGTGTGTGTGTGTTATGAATTATATTTTGAAAATGGAAGTGCTTTCATTTTACCTGCAACTATACAAAACAAGAACAACAAAGCAATCTCCACATTAAAAGCATCATACTCTAAAAAGATAATAACTGCAATGAAATTTGATCCTAACAATGACATGCTCACGCTAAATCTTTTGATTTCCATCTTTATTCTAAAATGTGCTGCAAGGGACAACATAGGTATTCCTATACAAAATGAAATTCAAAGATGAAAATAATAAAATGTGTTTAATGTGCTACCAAAAGTGTTATTTCAGTGTCATTTGGTATAATCTCTTAAAAAGAAACTGATCATTATATGTTTGGATACATAATTTATGGAATTTGTTATAATTTCCAATTTCTGTAAAATGTATGTATGTAGAAAAAATGTGCATATTTGAAAGCAAATGTGTATACCTGAAAACATTACCAATAAAAATGCATATGAAGGAATGATACTGCAAGTAGAAAGAAGGTATAAATACATGTATTGGGGAAATGAAGTGACATGTAAGAAAACCTGGTAATTTTCTTAGTCAACATACATTAACTTATCCTTTGTATTATCCTGACAAGGTTTAAACTAATCTGGATCTCCCCAATTTTAAGACATAATTGCATAATTTTCCTCTTTCTTTCCAAATATGAAAGGAGCACATCTGGAAAATTCCACCCAGTTCATCTGGATATTTCCATTTTGACACTATCCAGCATGAAAATTAGTTATGAACTGAATAACAGAGTTGGAAGGAACTTTGGAAGTCTTCTAGTCCAATTCCCTGCTCAAGCAGAAAACCCTGTAATATTTCAGACAAATGGTTGTCCAATTCTTCTTAAAAACCTCCAGTGTTGAGCACCCACAACTTCTGGAGGCAAATCATTCCACTGATTAATTGTTCTGTCAGGAAAATTCTCCTTAGCTCTAGGTTGTTTCTCTCCTTGATTAGTTTCCATCCATTGCTTCTTGTCCTGCCTTCAGTTGTTTGCAGAATAGGTTGACTCCCTTTTTTTATGGCAACCCATTAGATATTGGAATACTGCTATTATGTCATCCTAGTCCTTCTTCTAATTAAATTAGACATACCCTATTCCAGTCCCCTAATCATCTTTATTGCTCTTCTCTACACTCTTTCTAGAGTCTCAACATCTTTTTTACATTATGACAACCAAAACTGGATGCAGTACTCCAAGGCATTATGGAGTAGTACAACTCCATAATGCCTGATCTTAATCTATCCCTCTATTAATGCAGCCTAGACTTGCAATCACAACTTTCTAATGTCATCTTTGTTCACTGCAACTGGGATGAAAGTAGCAATTTAGCCATATTTTGATCACAGAAGGTTATCATACTAGGAGATAAATAACATTATAGGATTTAGTCTTCTGTGCATTACACTTTATTTGAAGTAATCTGCCCAGATGGCAAAGTCCAAAAAGAGTTTAAATGATAGATACTTTGCTGCTTGCCTTCAGGAGGTACATGTAATCTGATATATATATATATTTTCAAATCTGACCTGTTGAGAAGTTGATGGTCATAATAAAATTGTTTTGTTAAAAATCGGATGATAGGTCAGTAAATTGAAAATGCTTCAGGAAAAAGTACAGAACCATTTTGGTCTAATGCTTAAGACATCAGGCTAGAAAGCCAGACTATGAATTCTAGTCCTGCTTTAGGCATGAAAACTGAGTGGGTGACTTTGGGCGAATCACCAGAAGACAATGCGTTGTAGTCCTGCCTTAGTCATGAAAGCCAGCTGGGTGGCCTTGTGCCTGTCACCCTCTCACATGCTTCTTTTTGTGGGGAAAATAGGAGGAGGAAGGATTATTAGGTATGTTTGCCACCATGAGTTATTTATAAAAATAATAACGGCAGGATAAAGTCACCAGAGCAGGCAATTGTGAACAGTGTGAAGGAGGTATGTTATATGGAATTTAAAAATATATTCATCTGTGTTCTCCTCACTAAACTTTAAACATTGAGCTGTTGGGAAAATACTGTATTTCAAGTGCAGTATTCAAAAATGAACAAAACTAAGCTTGGTATGGTCATCTTGCTATCATCACAATGTTTTAGACCCTAAGCATTGGCTATGCTGTCAAAGACATATGGTCTTTGAGAGCACCAAGTCCCTGGCCAGGCTTAGATATGATGAAATTAATTTTATCAACATTGATTTCATCATCCAACATTCTCAAAAATCAGTGGACCCAATCCCAGCTACCGTGTTTCCCCGAAAATAAGACACTGTCTTATATATTTTTTGGCTCCCAAAAACACACTAGGTCTTATTTTCGGGGTAGGTCTTATTGTTGGGGAAACACGGTACTTTGACCCTCCAAACCATCTTTTCCTTCAATCTGGTAGTTTGATTTGAGTTTGGAAAGTGTCTTCAATATTCTACTAAGTTTTATACCAACACTCAGTAGCATCTCTGGTTAATAGAGTTATGGTTATAAAGTTGTAGGAGTTTTCCCATCAGAGGGAAAATTCAGATTACATATATTGTCCACGTCACCTCTTTTTTGATTGAAATGGACATCAGTGATGACCTGATGTTATGGATATGAATTATATGAATTTTATGGATTGTTATAACAAACAAGTCAAGCTTCTGGGAGTTTGTGCATAGGATCTGTTTTATCTATATCAACATTTTTTTCGCAGTTATTTGCAATTAGAATTACAGAAGGTCACACTTCTCTTAACTCTTAACAACTCTTGACTCTTAATGTCTATGGAGATTCTTAGTCATCCAGGTCTTGGTTGTCCCAAATATGTGTTTTCAAAAGACAACTGGACTTACTTTGTGTTTTCCTCAAGACGTTTCACTTCTCATTCAAGAAACATCTGCAGTTCTGACTGAATGGTGAGGAACTGAAGGATTTATACTCATTGGAGTCATTTGGTCATTAGCATTCTGTCAGAGAGTCATTGAGAGCCCTTGGAGGTTTATCTGTACCCTCAGGGTCACCTGAATCAGAGTGCAAATGGGCGTGGAACATTCTTGGAACTGCTGAAAGGACTGTGGAGATTGGTGGAGTCCTATCCCTCTTCTGCTATTGAGAGAGGGCTATTCAGTTTTAACATAGATGGACACTTTGAGTCTTGACTCTTAACTCTTGTGCCTTATCCCTTACCTTATCAATTCTTATCTCTTATAACATCTTATGTCTTCTCTTATTTCTCATCTTTTATGTCATCTTATCCAATTTCAACTTGGTGGTGTGCCCTAGAATGTCCAATGTAAAATATCAATTTTGTCAAAGCCTGTCTATGAAAGTGAATTAAGAGAATTCTCTCCGATGGGATTCTTTTGGAAGATGGAGCATTTTGACATAGAATGATGAGAGA
This sequence comes from Naja naja, assembly GCA_009733165.1. Taxonomy (NCBI): domain Eukaryota; kingdom Metazoa; phylum Chordata; class Lepidosauria; order Squamata; family Elapidae; genus Naja; species Naja naja. The sequence goes on along the minus strand of CM019156.1, from coordinate 10,879,445 downwards.
TGCTTCTCAGTGTTTTATGTCTATACTCTAAGTTATAAATATGAGCAAAATAGGTGGTTTATTATGAAATATATGTCTACAAACCTATTCTGCCAAGATTAACCTTTCTCTTCTCCTTTCTCTAAGAAATCAAAATGCTATTGGTGCTATTCATAATCTCCTGGCCTCCCTTAGTCATGTAACAGGACAGCAGAAGAAACAGGGTTGCTAGGGAACAACTTTGGCAGAGTAGCTCCAACTCCTGAAGGCACAAAGAGCAGCAATAGTTTATCATGTTATTTAATAAGATGTTATTTACTACAACCAAATGATACATTAGTACCAGTTTAACAAAATCTCTAGAGAATCCAAAGAGCTTCCTGTTTACTGTTTCCATGAAGAAGGTACTAGGAAACTGCAAGGGATGTTAGCAATCTTGTCACCTTCTCAGATAGTTCCTCAAAACATTTAGAAGATAGTTATCACCAATAAAAGTGAAATGGGCAGAATGTTCTTTAAACATTGATGTGTTCATTGCTACCCCTAAACATTTGATAAGGTCTAATTATCATCTTTGTCCCAAAGATATCACATTCCAAGAAATTTTAGTACAAACATTCATTAAAAGTGGATTACAATACAACCATTCAATGAATAAATAAGCAGACATGTTTCATGTTTAGCAATGACAATATATTTCAAAATCTATATATAAACAGTCATTTTTCATGCCATTTTTTAAAAAAAATATACAGGATGCATGCTTAGATAAGGATGTAAAAGCAACCAATTCTGAATTACTTTACCTTGAAAAGGTGTCACATTCCAAAGACTGAATGAAAATTAGTAATAAAAGTAGTTGACTAATATCTGTTGTCTTATGCAATAATGTATAATTTGGGGAAAGTTGTTTTAAAAAGAAGCCTGTATAACATCATAAAAGTTCTGTTAGAGAAAAATACCCCAAACTTAAGAAAATGTCTAAGCCAGGGGTGGGCAAACTTTTTGACTCGAGGGCCACAATGGGTTCTTAAACTAAACGGAGGGCGGAACAAAAGCATGGATGGAGTGTTTGTGTGAACTAATATAAATTCAAAGTTAGATTACTTCACGTAGCCTCTGGGAGAGCAAGAGAACCCTCTGCTCTTTTGGCTCTGCGGGCTGGATAGAACAGCCGAACGGGCTGGATCCAGCCCCTGGGCGTAGTTTGCCCACGGCTGGTCTAAGCCATGATGTCTACGGCAGTACAGCCATTCTCATGAGGGAGTTAATGGGTCAAGTGGAAATCACTGTTAAATATTGTTTTCAGATACCATCCACTTTTCAGGGAGGGGGGGAATGGAAATGATTATGTCACACAATGCTAAAAAAATATCAAGACTGTCATTTCCAGACTATTTCTTAAACACAAGCCAGTGCCTTGAACAGGCATATTCTCTCTCTCCCTCCTCCTTCCTCCTCCTCCTCTCCTCCTCTCTTTGTGTGTGTGTGTGTGTGTGTGTGTGTGTGTGATAGAGAGGGAGTGAGGGAGGAATAGAGAGAGAAAGAGCGGAAAACTCACATAGACATATAGCCATACAAAAAGAATCACAGTCTCTACATCAACAAGACTAGACAATAATTTTACTTAGTCCACTAGGTATACATCAATTAAACAAAATTGCATAGTATTACCTATTGGTTTTATGTCTATGTTATGTCTAGATTCAGTCATCCAGGTCATGGATGTCCCAAAGGTGCTTTTCAATAGGCAACTGGACTTTCTGTTTTTTCTTTGAAGATGTTTCACTCCTCATCCAAAAAGCTTCTTCAGCTCTTAGATATTGCTTTTATGGAAATATACAGAACCTCTTTGGATTGTATAAAGTCTTTTACCCTTCCTAAATGGAAATGACATGTTCTGTCTTCATGAATTTTAATATAAAGAGATGACTGTTGGCTTATGTGAAAATTTTCCTTTAGGGAGGGGTTGGATATGGTAGGAATAATTTATACATTGAGAATCAGTGAGGGAAGAAAGTCATAATTTTTATCTTCTTTAAAATAAACATTATTTTGCATATTTACTTTGATATAAAAATGTAAGTGGGGATCAATTTCAAATTATTGCCCCTAATTTAGACGAAGTCATATGGGACCTATTTCAAGCAGTAAAACATTTTGGTATAACACTGCAAAAAATCTGCAGAGGCCTAGTTAGGTGGCAAAGCTCAGAGAAGTGAGGAATTCACCTTATGTCTCAAATGCTGGGTGCTGTATTGTGTTTTCACTTTCCTGGAAGATGGATAAATATGGGCCAATGGAAAAGAATTTTGTATGTGTACTCTGACAACTGCTAATCTGCTTGCCTGTCCAAACTGAACTAAGCATTTTTCTTCATATAGATGTTCTAAAATAATTTATTATCTTTGCCTTGCTTGCCACAGTTGTTAAGTGAATAATTGCAACTGTTCAGTTAGTAACATGGTTGCTTGTCAGAAGATCACAAAAGGTGACCATATGATCCTGGGACGCTGCAACCATCGTAAATCCATGACAGTTGCCAAGCATCCAAAATTTGTCCACATGATCATGGGGACTCTGGGATTTAAGTGTAAAAAATAGTCATGTCACTTTTTCAGTGATGTTGTAACTTTGGTCACTAAATGAACTATAGTAAGTTGTGGACTACAGGTAGGGAGGGAGGGAGGGAGAGAGAGAGAGAGATGAGAGAGAGAGAGAACAAGAGACAACTTTTCAAGTTTCAGGCTAAACTGAAGAAGTAGATATTAGCTCCACTTTTTCCCAATCAATGCTTGCCATTATTTTTTCCTGTACTTTGCATAACATAGCTTAGCTCAAAATGAACAGTGTGATAGATATGGGTGGATGGATGTAATTAAAGCACACATATTTCTCAGATTAGTTGGTTAATGAATAATTGGTTCTACAACTGTAATAAAGTCATTGTTGGTTAATGCACAATACCATTCCACTTGCTTAATGTTCCTTCTATTCCATAATGGAGGAACCATTTTTTAAAAGTACCAAAACAGTAATTGGACTCTTGAGCATAGGGATGATTCTCCCTAGAGGCATTTATATAACTTTAGGAGAGGGTGGGAGGAGAGGGAGAGAGAAGGAGAAAACCATTTTCCTGGTACTGAACATAGAGTAATTGCTAAAGTTGTATGTGTAGCAATAGATTATTGCTCTAGAAGCCTGATGTTGCTACCCCAGAAGTCATGCATGACCCATTAAATAAGGACATCAAATATATAATTAATCAAATGCATTGTATGAGGCTTCAGCCTTAATTTTGTAACCATTCTAAATTAGGCATCTTATTTTATTTAAAACTGAAAGATCTTGATCAAGAAAATAAATGCATTCTCTCTCTCTCTCTCTCTCATACACACACACATACACTCTATATGTGTGTTAATGAGGTTAATGATGCCTAAAGCCATTCAGAAATAAAAACTCAAAAGAGAGAACATTTCCATTTTAGAAGTAGTTTTTTTTCAAAAATACTAAGTATAATCCATCTTCTTTTTTTTAAGTCAGTGGTAAGATGTCCAGAGGTATTATTGAACCTGGATTAAGTCCAATGTTTTCTGTCTTCTGCTTCCAGTCAAGACCAATAATATATATTGCCAGGCTGTCTACACACACACACACACACACACACACACAAAATATGCAATGATATAGCCAACTTACCTATAGAAAAAGACAACTTGGCTCTCTACTGAAATATATATATATATTTCAGTAGAGAGCAAAGTTGTCTTTTTCTATAGGTAAGTTGGCTATATAATTGTATATAATCAAGGAGGAAAAGGAGGAAAAATATGCAGCTCTTTAGATAATATAGGACATTGCTTCCTTAGCTATCAATAGGTCAAAATGGTTATTATACTGCTGTATCAAAAGTATAAACATCAATTTCACTAAGCCACTTCCTACATTTCTTTCAGTAAGTTCAGAAAAAAACCTAGGTTAATCACACTTGGGCTGTAAAAAATCAGAGGACCACAAGATGGCAAAAAGAGATACAGAAAACTAAATTTGCTGCCTTTGCATGGTTGTTCAAACTTCCTGCAACCCAAATATGATGTGCCTTGATACAGCAAACGTATCTTCATTGGAGAACACATATACATAATAGTTGATGCTTAAATATGAACTAGAACAACAAAGGAACAACTCACCTTTATCTGTTGCTAAACTTGCTACTTAATATGAAGATCACGGCTATTGCTTAACTTGGCTCACTACATTGGGCTGTTGTAAGAATGAAATGAGTGTTGAAAAGTTATATACAGGTGAAACTCGAAAAATTAGAATATCATGCAAAAGTTCATTTACTTCAGTAATGCAACTTAAAAGGTGAAACTAATATATGAGATAGACTCATTACATGCAAAGCAAGATAGTTCAAGCCGTGATTTGTCATAATTGTGATGATTATGGCTTACAGCTCATGAAAACCCCAAATCCACAATCTCAGAAAATTAGAATATTGTGAAAAGGTGCAATATTCTAGGCTCAAAGTGTCCCACTCTAATCAGCTAATTAAGCCATAACACCTGCAAAGGGTTCCTGAGCCTTTAAATGGTCTCTCAGTCTGGTTCAGTAGGAATCACAATCATGGGAAAGACTGCTGACCTGACAGTTGTGCAGAAAACTATCACTGACACCCTCCATAAGGAAGGAAAGCCTCAAAAGATAATTGCAAAGAAGTTGGATATTCTCAAAGTGCTGTATCAAAGCACATTAATAGAAAGTTATGTGGAAGGGAAAAGTGTGGAAGAAAAAGGTGCACAAGCAGCAGGGATGGCTGCAGCCTGGAAAGGATTGTCAGGAAAAGGCCATTCAAAAGTGTTGGGGACTTTCACAAGGAGTGGACTGAGGCTGGAGTCAGTGCATCAAAAGCCACCACACACAGATGGATCCTGGACATGGGCTTCAAATGTCGCCAGAAGCGTCTTACCTGGGCTAAAGAAAAACAGACCTGATCTGTTGCTCAGTGGTCCAAAGTCCTCTTTTCTGATGAGAGCAACTTTTGCATCTCATTTGGAAACCAAGGACCCAGAGTCTGGAGGAAGAATGGAGAGGCACACACTGCAAGATGCTTGAAGTCCAGGTGACTTTTCCACAGTCTGTGTTGATTTGGGGAGCCATGTCATCTGCTGGTGTTGGTCCACTGTGTTTCATTAAGTCCAGCCGTCAACCAGGAGATTTTGGAGCACTTCATGCTTCCTTCCACAGATGAGCTTTATGGGGATGCTGACTTCATTTTCCAGCAGGACTTGGCACCTGCCCACACTGCCAAAAGCACCAAAACCTGGTTCAATGACTGTGCTTGATTGGCCAGCAAACTCGCCTGACCTGAACCCCATAGAGAATCTATGGGGCATTGCCAAGAGAAAGATGAGAGACATGAGACTGAACAATTCAGAAGAGCTGAAGGCCGCTATTGAAGCATCCTGGTCTTCCATCAGCAGTGCCACAGGCTGATAGCTTCCATGCCACGCCGCATTGAGACACTAATTGCTGCAAAAGGGGCCCAAACCAAGTACTGAGTACATATGCATGCTTATACTTTTCAGAGGTCCGATATTGGTCTATGTACAATCCTTGTTTTATTGATTGCATGTAATATTCTAATTTTCTGAGATTGTGGATTTGGGGTTTTCATGAGCTGTAAGCCATAATCATCACAATTATGACAAATCACGGCTTGAACTATCTTGCTTTGCATGTAATGAGTCTATCTCATATATTAGTTTCACCTTTTAAGTTGCATTACTGCAATAAATGAACTTTTGCACGATATTCTAATTTTTCGAGTTTCACCTGTATGCCTTGTTAAATTCTTTATGGGATCAGAAAGATAAAATTGAATTCCATAATATCAAAGGGATGAATAGAATTTTCAAACAAAACTGTTCAGGTGGGAATTAACCATGAAAGGGTAGTGAAGACAAAAATCATCTAGCACGAATTGCAATCAATCATTTAATCAATGCATTGCATATAAGTAATCTAATGCAAGAGATCTAGGAATACTTTAATTAAAATGCATTTTAGAAATCACAGAAGGTTTAACAACTATTTTCAACAGTAATAGAATATACAACTTAAAGTGTAGCACAAAAACAACAGTCTGTTCCTCTGCAGGTGTACTGAGTGTGCATAGATATACCCACAAGGAGAGGGGGGGAGGGAGGGAGGGAGGGAGAGAGAGAGACTTTAACATAGATAAATCTTCAGCAGTCACTACAAGAAGTCCTGTTTTTCTGATTGCTCAAAATGTGGAAATTTGAAAATTACAGCTCAAGGGATTAATGAAACATCTCTTTTAGCATGCTGAGAAACCTATTCATACATTTTCCAAACAAATGTCTTTTCACAGTCACTTAATTCCATTTGTCCCCAAATAATACTGATTGATTTTTTCCCCATCAAAGCACAAAATTATCCCACAATCATCTTAACCTGCCAGCCAGGCTTACATTTGACTTGTTTGTGTTTCAAGAGAGTGAAGGAAAAGAGATGGTATTTGCAGTAAAAAAAAAGGGGGGGACACTTTCAGGCAATCAAAAGAGACAGTTTCTTGGTCATCAGGTTGGCTATATTTTTTAAATCTCAATAAAGGGTGCACCGTAAGTCTCTTAATAGTGACAGTGAAGAAGGAGTGATGGGAGAATCCTTTGAGACAAAAGAATACTCAAAGAGATGATGATAATGATGATGGTGGTGGTGGTAGTGATGATGATGATGATTAGGACAGCATAATAACATAATGACAGAGTTGGAAGGGAGCTTGGAGGTCTTCTAGTCCAAAGTTCTCAACCTTTCTGGCTTTGCAGACTAGCCAGACAGGGGAAGGGGATGATTCCATGCATGTGAGCAGCTCTGTTTGGACCCACCACTTCTGAAGGCAAGCTGTTCCACTGATTAATTGTTCTCATTGTCAGGAAATTTCTCCTTATTTCTAGGTTGGTTCTCTACTTGATTAATTTCCATTCATTGCTTCTTGGTCTGCCTTCAGGTGCTTTGGAGAATAGGTGGAGCCCATCTTCTTTGTGGAAGCCCCTTAGATATTGGAACACTGGGAGAAAGACAGTCAACTAGTCAGATCCTATATCATGTTGGTGACAATCAGCACTTTGAATTGCACCCAGAAACTTTATGGTAAAAAGTGCAGCTCACAAAACAGGTGTTATATGGGCACCAGAGGTGGTATTCAGCAGGTTCTGACCAGTTCTGGAAAACCAGTAGTGAAGATTTTGAGTAGTTCAGAGAACTGACAAATACCACCTCTGACTGGAGATTTTACAGTATCCTTCCCCTGCTACGCCCACCAAGCCACGCCCACAGAATCGGTAGTAAAAAAAAAAAGAATCCTATCACTGATGGGCACACCAAGGTAAGTCTTCAAGAGTAGCCCCATGAAGAGAAGCAATAGAAGAGAAGAAATTTCAAAATGAGTCACTTGAGGAGAGAGAGTAAGAACTGAAGAGAGCTGCTTGGATGAGAAGCAAAATATCTTCAAGGAAAAACAAAGTCCAGTTGCTTTTTGAAAAAGAACCTTTGGGACAACCACAACCTGGATGACCAAGAATCTCCATAGACATTTAGTTATCAAGGAGAATATTTTCCATGGAATGGAATATGTGTTACTCTTTATCCTAGCTGTCTGGGAGATGAAAGATATCCCCATTAAACATGGTAGGAAATAGTATTCTGCTAAACTGTGCTTCTTCTAGGTTCTCCTCAATTCTCCTACTGGACAGAATGATCGTTTGTTTGTATGCCAGGAAAATGGCACACAGCAGGACACTAAACAGACTCTATTTCCTAAATGTGTAGTTTGCCACAACTGGCACTTTAGTTGTTCAGTCTCTGTTCTGGAGGATAAAAATCACATGGACAATTACCCACCAGTTTTTGAATAGCAAAGAATATCCTCTAGCAACTACAGAAATTACTGGACCAGCAATCCTGGAGCTTGGTATTTGTTTTTTGTTCCTACAATTCTGCCTCAGCAGTTGTAGCTTTCATTATGAATGCCTTTATCTTCCACTCCCTTTCGAAAAAAATGTATTCTTGATGTGATCCCACAACTATGAAGAGTTTCTCCTATTGTCCTTATTCACTGAAAAGACAAGTATTGCATTAATTTAATTGCTCCATTGATTGGTTTGTAATGCTTTTTTCCAGCTCAGATGTAACCATCGTCTTACATATTCAACAAGTACCAAACTAAACTATTTACACATATAATAATTGTTCTTTTAACAAGCTCGGCAGTGTGGAAACTTGAAATTTTACACTACCAACTTTCAGTAGGAGGTTACTAAGACTTGCAGGATATTGCATGAGGACACAATTGCTTGAAAAATTGTTCAAAACTGTTGATTTAAATGGACTTGCACAAATGGACTTTGTAGGTTAACTAGTGTTAACCTACAAAGCCCTTCATGGCTTAGGACCAGGATATTTACGGGAGACCCTGCTGCCAGCAACTGTTTCCCATCATCCTGTGCGCTCTCACAGAGTGGGCCTCCTTGGGGTTCTGTCAGCCAGACAGTGTCAGCTGGCAACCCCCAGGGGTAGGGCCTTCTCTTTGGGAGCACCCACCCTGTGGAACCAGCTCCCCCTGGAGCTTCGGGTGTCCCCTGACCTCCGCTCCTTCCGCCGCGGCCTTAAAACCTGGTTATTCCAATGTGCTGACCTGGGCTGAGGGTGGGGAGGGGAGTTTTTATTATTTTTAGCTTTATTTATTTATTAAATTTAATTTATATCCCACCTCACTTCCCCCATCGGGGAACTTCAATTGGGTTTCTTATTTAATATTTTTTTAATTGTATATTTGTATTGTTTTATGATTGTACGCCGCCCCGAGTCCTTTGGGAGATGGGGTAGATTAGAAATCCAATAAATAAATAAATTAAACAAACAAACAAACAAATAAGATGTCCCTGAGACAAGATAGGAGAAAATTGTGCAAAGACACCTAGATCCAAGAAAAGTTGCCAATTCCTGATTTATTCTATATTGTACTACCTGATCTACCATCCCCAAAAATAAAAAAAATGGATATATTTTCTGAGTGATTATGTCTCTCCAGGGCTTTCTCAGTCCACACTATACAGTCCTTTGTGATTGAAGATGCTAACAACTGCATCATTGCAATGTAAACTTATGTTCTTCTCCTAAGCTATGGTTGATTATCATTATATCTATATTGGATTACAGTTCCAGGATGTAAATAGTAAAATACCTATACTACCCAGGGTCACTTTCCATGAGATGGGTGCCCATATGAATTGGATTGATAAATTATATTTCATATTTTATAATATATAATTGTGTTGTGTGATGTGCTTGTGTATGTACATGGATGTCTTTGAGTAATTCTTGACTTCTGGTGATTGCCTGAACAAGTCCATGCAGTATTCTTGTCAATATTTGCAGAAAGGGTTTACCCTTGGCTTTTTTTCCTAAGGATCATAGACAGAGAGCAACCCAAAGTCAACTGGTCAGATGGCTTTTTGACTAAGGCAGAACTAGAACTTAAAATCTCATATTTTCTAGCCTGGTGCCAAGCTAGAATCACTATATCAAGCTACACTGTAGTCTACTATTACTCAGCATAGAAATGCTAGAGAATCCAGAACAAAAATCTTCTATTTTCTTCTATTCTTCATACCTTAATTAAGCTCCATGCTGTTGTGTTGCTAAGGCTGAACCACAGAGCAGAGAAGCCGTTAGCTACTACAATACAGTAATCTCTCGGATAGAAATGTCATAGGCTTTATTATTTCTCATTATCTGCAGGATTTGCATTTTCTCTTCCATCTCTGCCCTCTTTCCTAGGAAGCACCAAAAAAGAGAGTTCTCTATCTTTCTTTTTAATCTTAAGGAAAGACGTTGGGCACACAGCAGGGACAATCTGCCAATGTGGATATCATCTCACATGCTGGCCAATTCTTCCTATTTTATTTTCCCCACATATATATTTAATTCTTTCCACATACTATCTTCCCCAGAATAATTCTAGCCTAGGGTTTTGCATTAGTTATTACTTGTGACCCACATTCTGAACCTAGATCAAAACTGTTTTGTTGGTGGGACTTAATAGGATCAATCCAATGGGGGGGGGGGTCATCATATGCTCCTGATGAATGCATATGATACAGATGCAGTTATTTGTAGCCTACAGTTTCCACTGTTTAAGAAGGTTTTATTCGATAATTTGTTAAAAGGGAAACATAACACAAGGGCTTACTGGAACAGGATAATCCCCTATCCCCCATATCATAACTACTAGCCATGATTATGTTATCATAGAAAGAATTATGGCTGCAGGTGGAAATAATCACTACCAATGAAAGGACATTGGAGACTTCATTTTTACATCTGCAATGATGACAGTGTGAAAAGGGAACAGAAGCAATAGGAATAATGGCTCTCTTAGGTCTTTTAACACATTAGGTGATATGTGGCATTTGTAGTGAAAAGACTATTATTCCATCTTATCTTTCCTATACTTTTCTGGGGTTGGCACAGACTCTACTTTATGTAACTAGGTATAGTCTCATCAGCATTGCAAAGAGTGGGGAATGAACAGCTTTACCTTCTCAGGCTTCTTCTAGCTAATTGCTTCATCCAACCTTCCATATATAAAGCAGTAAGGCTGCAGCTGTGGAGGTGGTCATTAGTGTTAAGTATCTGGGGTGCAGATTAACAATCTGACTTGGCCTCTTCATGCTTTATCTTTAGTGTAAACCAGCATTAGCATTTCCTGCGTCAGAAGAGGAGAGCATATCTTTTTCCTTCTGTCCTGGCCACTTTTTACAGCGGCATGATTGAGAGCGTTTTAACAAACTGCATCACTGTTTTGTTTGGTGGCAGCAGCACCTCAGATAGAAGATCCATACAGAGAGTGGTGAGGACAGCTGAGAAGATTATAGGAAGCTGGCTTCCCTTTATTCAGGATGCTGCTTATATGCTTAGAGCTCAAAGCATTATTAGAGACCCCACACACCCATTTCACAGTCTGTTTCTGTTGCTCCCCCCTGGCAGGAGGTTTCAAAGTATCTATAGCAGGACTACTAGATTCTATAACAGCTTTGTTTCCTTATGCCACCCATGTTGCAATATCACAGGTTCTTTTTCTTCGTCATGTATACATTCGACGTATGTGATGATTTTCTGTATCATAGATGTATGTGTATGTGGGTATATGCATAATGGTTATTTTTTGAGAGCTGAATGCAATGAAATTTCATTTTAATGCTGATTAGCGTAGATTTAAAGTGATAATTAAGATTCTATTCTATTCTATTCAACAATTTTGCAGAATTGTCACTGCAAAAGAGGACCCTGTTTTTAAGGTGGTTTAGAATTTCTTTTGATGGTAGATGTGGGCTTAACAATAGATGCTGTCATTGTGTTGAATTAACTTGCTTCTTATCCATTCCTCCCTCCTGTCCACATTTCTGGGATCCAGTTGGTCTAGTGGTTTAGTTGCTGGACTAGCAGCTTGGAAACCTGTATTGTAGTCCTGCCTTTGGCCTGAAGGCCAGTTAGATGACTTTAAGGCATTTATTCTTCCAGCTCCTGAAGTGTGGGAAGAAAATGGAGAGTCTTAGTCATCTAGGTCATGGTTGTCCTAAAGGTGCTTTTTTTCAAGAGGCAACTGGACTTTCTTGTTTTTCTTTGAAAATGTTTCGCTTCTCATCCAAGAGAGTTAGAGAAGCGAAACATTTTTAAAGAAAAACAAGAAAGTCCAGTTGCCCTTTGTAAAGGCACCTGTGGGAAGAAAATAAGTCATTTACATATCTCTCTCTGCCAATTTGAAACAAAGGTGAATATTAACTTCTACCCCATAGATCACACCAACATACACACCACTGTTCTCCTTCAGGAGAGAAAAAATGATTTTCCATTGAATTGAATTGGAATAGAATAGAAATGCCAAGAGAAAAGTAATCTTGAAAAAAGTGCTAACATAGGTTTATAGAGAATCTGCATAGTACTTATGAAACAAAATGTGAAGGTCTTTCTAGGGACCAACATGATTGCAGGTCTGTTGGTGAAGTAAAAAGATGCAAAATTATATTGGACAGGAATACAGCAGTCTCATAAAATGAACATTCCAAAGCAATACTGTAACATGTCTCACACAAGATTCATTTTAAACATTGACAAATGTCAAAAGAAAGAAGACAAGGAAAAGGAGAAAAACTTAGCCAAATTGTGGATCTGGCAAGTATGCATAAGTTGCAGGTTTGCTACAAAATTATGATGGCCCTGAGCCTAGCAAATTACTATCTGTTCTATCACTAGTAAATGTTGAGGATGTATGTTGATAAAGAGCTGCCTATGGAAAAGTCTTTGAACAACATGTTTTAATGGAAAGTTTCTTCCACACTCTATTGTCATCCAGGGCAAGATGCTGATGGGAAATTGAAGATTTTCAGCAAAAAATGAAAAGAAAACATAGTGAATTTCAATAATAATAATAATAATAATAATAATAATAATAATAATATAATAGTAAAAGTAATTGAGCATCACTAAGACATCGTATGGTTTCATTAGGGTCTGTGCAGACATCTGACTTACCACCAATGTGATATTCTGAATCACCAGATAGCTTTTTATTTATTTTATTGTTAATGATGTAGAATTATCTAACATTGTTCCAGATGATTGTGTAATTAGGAAAAAGGAGTTAATGAAACAAAGGAAGGGCCTGGAACAGATGCTGAATTTTGCTACAAAACTGGAATTTCCACTAATGTCTTCAGGAGGGGAGCAGGAATCATTGGCCTCCTTGGGTCACGCCAAGCCTGCTTTGTAGTAGAGTCAGTATAAATTGCTTGCAGGCATTATCCTATAAGACCAGAAATAAGGAGTTAAAGATGGTTGCATGCATATGGCCTCAGAGATCAAAATCAGAATAGTCTTCTAAAACCTAGAAATTGTAAATTCATTGGTCTCTGAGTGCCACACATATTGGATTCATGACATTTGAACTATTAGATACTGATGTTTTTTATTATTGTTGTTGTTGTTGTTGTTGTTGTTGTTGCCAGTTTCTCATGGCAGGTGTTGAAAGTTTGAAAATGCATCCAAAAATGCTAGAAAGGATTTTTATTAATTTTTTAATTTCTATTTCCAAATTGGAAATGTACAATGTCTAAAATAATGGAACTATCCTTTTTTGATTGTAACCATTCCTGATGAATGTTAGTAAGCAAGTGAAGGGAAGGGAGGACACACACTGGAGATGGTTAATTGGCTAATAGCAGTTCCTACCCTCCATATATTCTGCTCCCTTCTTCCACATCTTTAGTTTATATTTTATTGCAATTTTAATGTCATTTTATAGAAATAGCAATAGCACTCTACAGCACTCTTTAAGAGTCAGCCTATTGCCCCCAACAATCTAGGTCCTTATTTTACTGACTTTGGAAGGATGAAAATCTGAGTCAACCTTGAGCTGGTCAGAATCGAACTGCTGGCAGCTGGCAGAATCACCCTGCAATACTGCATTCTAACCGTTGCGCCACCACGGTTCTTTATGCATTTATATATATGTATATGGTTTCATTTTAATGTTGTAAACTGCTCAGAATCACCATGTGGCAAGATGGGAGGAAAAATAATAATAAATAAATAAAAATAAAAATAAGTGCACTTGCATGTGGAGGCAGCTCACTGCTACTTTAAAGCAGTCACATGAATATTGCCAAGGATTAAAACCCTCAAAAGTATTTGGTTTCAACTAGCCTGCTTTGGAGTTGACCTCTTTTAAGTGCTTTGTGCAGCCTTATTAATTACTAGCATAATTTCCTCATAAGGATTTGTAAGGCTGAAGACATAACATATGTGATGAATGCAACTTGCTCCAACTGCTATCAAAACAACAACACACACACATCTAATTTTCAAAGTTTCTCTATCATCATTCTGCTGGGAGGAAAGAGAGCATAAATTTTGTTGATTTAACATTCCTGGCTCTTATGAATGTAATAAAAAACTGAAGAGGAAATGCTTATTCCCACAATTTATTGTTGCTTTATATGTACTGTAGGTGTAACTTGTTCTTGGTTGTATGGATGAGCAAGAATATATTCAAAAATTCACAGTACTATTTCATCCCACTGAGATTGATGGTGAGATTGATTGAGGTCATTCAAGTTATTTCATTCCAGTTGCTAAGTCTAGTCATAATCCATTCTCAGAAGAAGAAAATCCAAATGCTTCACAAAATAGACTTTTACTTCACTACCTAGCTGGAAACTTTGCGTTATAGATCATATTCTCTTAACTGTGGAGATAGGTCCAAGAAGAAATAGCTAGAGAATAGGTAAAAAGACTTCAGTTGAAAATTGATTGAAATAAGTGGGGGTTGGTATTAAATCATATTTCATTTTACATAGCAATCAGTTTGAACATGCTAAGACCTCTCATCTACAGTTCTGGATACAATGAAAATTAGCATCATGACTTTGGGAAAGAAAAATATGGAAGTGCCTTTAAGCAAGTTAAAATGTAATTATCATATATTTGTATTGTCCTGTCAAGCAAGGGATAAATACTATCAGAAGTTTCCAACCTTGGCAGCTTTAAGACTTGTGGACTTCAACTCCCAGAATTTCTCAACCAGCATGGGAATTGAAGTCCACGAGTCTTAAAGCTGCCACGGCTGGACACCCTTGATCTAGCTCAGGGGTGTCAAACTGGCAGCCCGCAGGCTGGATGCATCATGCACAGGCCACACCCACCCCAGCTCCGTAAAGGCAAAAAACATCATGATACCTCATGTGATATCATGTGATGTGATCAAGTTTAACACCCATGATCTAGTTGAAGAGGTGTTTTCAGTCATTGCAATGAAACTGAATCAACAACTGCAATGGTCAGTGAATGACTACTGGAAGCTCTCATCAACCTTAGTTCAATATGATGATCTTATGTGTCTCTGTTAAATATTAATTGAATTTGTCCTGGATCTTTAAACCTATATGTATTTCACAGAGTCATTCAATAAATTGCAATGCCAAGTTGTGTCAGATTAAAACAGATTTATTTATAACAGAGTAGAACAATCAATAAATATATTATTCTTAAATATATACAGAGTCTTCTCTTCTTTCATTCCTCTTAAATAGTCCTTCAAGGAACTAGAAGTCTCTATGAGAGATTCACAGTTCTTCCTCTCATAACCTCTCCTTAGATATAGCTAACCTCTTTTAGAAAGTCCCTTTCTCTTTAGGTTATAGATCTTCTCTCAGATTCCTTTGCTATATCTTCTCATACTCAGACCTCAGTCTGTCAGATCCCAATATCTCCTCATCAGAGTCTTGGATCTTCTCAGTATCTCCTCAGAGAGCTGTTTAGGCCTCTGACCTCTGTTTAGGCCTCTGACCTCTGTTTAGGCCTCTGACATCCCCTTTAGGCCTCTAACCTATGTTTAGGCCTCTGACATCCCTATAGGCCTCTAACCTATGTTTAGGCCTCTGACATCCCTTTAGGCCTCTAACTTGCCTTTAGGCCTCTGTTTAGGCCTTTGACCTCCCTCCAGGCCTCTGATCTCCCTCCTGAGGTAAATTGTCTGTTGGCAGCCCCTTATATACCAAGGGGTGTGGCCTGTGATGCCAGTCCAGGGCATCTGGTATTACCCTGTGATTGGTGGATTTGGTTTGTCTCCAAATCCCCACAAGTTTGTAAACTGCATAGTAACACCAGAAAGTTCCACTTTCTGACAGTCTCCCCCAGTCTCCCACCCCAATAGAGAATGTGTTAATGTGTTAATGTGTTAATGGAGAATCCTAGCCCTGTGCTATATCCCAAGTCCCAGTGGAATTGAGGGCAAGAGGAGGAAAAAGTCCCAAATTGCCCTATAACATTATCCTATGAAAAGCTTTGGATGGATGGATTAAAGCAGGGGTGTCAAACTCGTGGCATCATGTGACTTTCCCTCCTTCACTAAATGGGCAGGGCGGGTCAGCACATGACACACCTGACCTGCGGGCCATGAGTTTGACACCCCTGGATTAAAGGATGACAGCAATAGCAGGCCCAAGTTGATGCAGAGTGTAAGTAAAGGCAGACAAAGCTTCTGCTGGATGTCCCAGGCAAAGACTGAGATATTCCCTGCAGCTGGAAAGCCAACAGGGAGGAAAGAGAGCTGTCTGTTGAGGGAAGAGCAGACATCAGTGTTATTAGCTGCAGCTGCTAAATCAGTTTATCTCCTACTTAGACATTATAATCTGACTTAATAACCTGAATGACTGAAGCTTCAAAAGAGCCTGGGTTTGTTTTAAACAATGTCTCTCAGGCTTAATCCAACTTTCCTCTCCAGTGTTTCCAGCATTTATTTATTTTAGTTCCAGAGCTCTCCACATCTCTGTCTATAAAAGGGTCATCACCACAACACTTTTATTTTCAGGGACACTATACCACCCAACACATACACATGAAATAAATGTCAGATGGACTCACAAATACCTGTCATTCTTCTTAAGAAAGCTCTTGTAGTGGCTCTTAAATCACAATAGACAAGAGCACACTATTTCATCTACCTCACATGTCATTTGTTCAATATCGGAGCTATTTTTTCTCTTGAATCTTGAGGCAATTTGGCATAGAACTTATTTACACTAAAGAGGTTAAAATGTTAGTCAAAGCATGCTGTCAGTAATTCCTATATGAGTCTTCAGTTTTCATCTTAACTTGTAGAATGAATTCATCTAAGAGAGCTAGAAAAAATGAAGAAGGCAATAACCAAAGGTCTTGTACTTTTCATGTGAGAAAGACTAGAATGCTTGGGATTCTTTGGCTTGAGAAAATGGGATACAATAGGGATAGGATCAAGGTGCACAAATCATACCTAGACAAATGCAAAATGACATTGATTGGAAGGAAGTTTAGAACAGTCAAAAGGAAGTACTTCTTGACTGGACATGTAATTAACCTGTGGAATTCATTACACCAAGACATGGTAATAGATTCCTGGAGGACAGGTCGATCAAAGACTAGTCATCTTGAGAATCAATGTTGCCTCTGGGTTGCGGCCAGCGTGCTTCTAAAAACAATTACAGGGGAAATACCTATGTCTCCATCTTCTGCTAATGAACTCCCCAGAGATATCTGATTGGATACTGGGGGGCGGGGGAAGCTGGATTAAATTGATCTTATGCTGGGATGCTATTCAGACACTCTGCAACATTGATACAATAGGTTGTTGAATTATGATCTGGACATATTGGAAAACAATCCAACACTCACTTTACCAAAGGCTGAAGACTTTTCCATGTCTCTTTCCATATTCTTTTTATATTAATTTGTACAAATAGGCCATATGGTAACAACTGTTTCCCAATGCTAAATTTAGGGATCTCTGCCTTGGGACAATAGACATTAAAGCATAGTCATCTCTGAGTACAACGCAAATATTTATTTAATCAAAGGTTTTCCTTGAGTCAACATGTTGAAAAGCAACACCAAACAAATTTGCTATGAAATGGAAACAGTACATCGACTGACTCATTCTTTGATCTGTTCAAATTTTGTCTCCCATATTACAGCAAATATATGAAAGTGACAAGTAAGCATCTAAAACAGTTGCATTTCCCCCACCAGAGTTTAAATGCTATTTATGCTGAAATATTGCTTGTAATTTATAACTGGGTTACTCCAAAAGAATGACATTTTCTCACTCCCAATAAATAGATGCCAGTCCTTATCTCAACATATATATTTCTTCATCTGAATTTAAAATTTAGCCCAAAATGGTAGTAGAAATGAGGCCATCAGTACAGCCAGATGGGTATGACTAATTATCCATGGATAACAGTAACTGAAGTTGCTTTAGTTTCTTGAGGTTTACATGGCCAAGGGATATATTAGAATTCAAATTAAGTCAGCCAGGGAAATTAGCAGTCCCTTGGGTGAGAAATGAGTCTTTATTAACCTCTCTAATTCATGGATAAATTTTATATAAATAGTTGAAGGCCTGTTATCCCGATGGGTAGAATTTAGAGCTTGATAGAGAAATAATACTTGGATTCATATTGTACAGTTTGAGAATATAGCTGGCTTGCTACTGGTGTTTTAGGAAAAGAAACTCTGTAGTTTATAAACTACAGCTTATAGTTTAGGGCAGTGGTTCTTAACCTGGGCAATATCGCCCCCCAAGGGGCAATTTTGTTTTTCAGCGGGGCGATGGAACAAAAAGGGGTGACATGGGGGAGAAGGAACGGAAGGGGGGCGATATGGGGGTGATGGAGCAAGATATATTGGGAGAGAGAGAGAGATCTATCCTGGTAGATAGGTAGGTAGGTAGATAGGCAGGAAGTCAGGCAGGCAAACAGACCTTTTGGATGGATGGACGGACGGATGGATAGACAGACAGAAAGAATGCAAGAGTGGCAGCACTTTGGGAAAGCGGTGGCGGTGGCTTTTCCCAACATGCTGCTGCATTCGAGGCGCCGGTTCAGGTGCGGTACAACAGTCAATGGGGTGAGCCTGCAGGGCCGGTGCCTCGAATGCCCCCCTCTCGCCTCTTAGCGCCCCTCTGCTGGCCCCCTTGGGGATGCTAAGAGGCAGCAGGGGGGTGGTTATGTTGCGGGAGGGGGGCGATGACAACTTCCTCAATGGCTCAAGGGGGCGATTCTTTCAAAAAGGTTAAGAACCACTGGTTTAGGGTATCAGGCAAACACAATCACTGTGCTTTATTCAATGTATATTATTCAATACTAACCATGTGATTAGTGATAATAAAGCAGAGGGGGCAACCAAAGCCCCTAAAGGCAGGACAAGAAGCAATGGATGAAAACTAATCAAGGCGAGAACCAACCCAGAACTAAGGAGAAACGTTTGGACAGTTAGAATAATTAATCAGTAGAACTACTTGCCTCCAGTAGTTATGGGTGCTCCATCACTGGAGGCATTTAAGGAGAGATTGGACAACCATTTGTCTGAAATGGTATAGGGTTTCCTGCTTGAATAAGGGGTTGGACTAAAAGACCTACAAGGTCCCTTCTCATTCTGTTGTTATTCTGCTGTGTATTTATTTAGAGAATGAATATGGCCACCCACCTTAATATAAACCCTGGAACCCTAACAACTATCAATCAGAGTAGCATAATAAATCCTCTGTAAATGAAACCAAACAGACAAAACCCAGATTTTTTAAAAAGAAAATTATGGTATCATTTATCACTCTAGAATGAAGGCTTCTTCACCGAAAGTTATGGACTATAATCTATCACAGTAGTCCAGTGCAAGCTGATAAATAGATTGCTTTTCAGTTCCCAATGCATTGCTGAGAGTGATTGGTCCAAAGTCAACCGGCTGCTTTTAATATCTAAGGCAAGAATGTGTAGTCATTCATATTCTTGTCAACTCTCAGTTGGATTACAAAGTCCTTTACATGGGGCTACCCATGAAGAGTATTTGGAAGTTACAACTGATACAGGACACAGCAACAAGAATTGTCCTAGACTGCTGTAGTGCAAGCTGCATTGGTTGCTAGTTTTCTTTTAGGTTCTCTTCATTACCTTTAAAACTCTTAATGGCATGAGTCCAGGGTATGTGAGGAGCTGTCTCACCCCAAATGGATTAGCCTTTCCCACTCGCTCCAGTAGAAGAGGCCCATTTTGGATCCTATCTGCCAAAGAATTTTGGCTAGTGGGTTCTGCTATGACCCCTGTCCTATTCTTCCACTGGAGGTGTGGTCCATCCCCACATTGCTGGCCTTCCAGAAGAGCTGTGCCAGCTGGCCTGCGCCCCAATAAGGATGCATTACACTGAGGATATCTGAGTAGAGAGAAGATCCCCACCTCCATCTTACCCATCCTCTTGGTTTTTAGTTTTTTATTTAATCTTCTTAATATTAATCATTTTGTATTATCTATTTTTACCATATTGTAAACTGCCCAGAGTCACTAACCGTGAGTTGGATGCCATATAAGTTTAACAAATAAGTAAAATTTAATTTCTGTTCAAGATAGTTATTTACACTTAAAGATAAAGTTAGGTCCCCTATTAGGTCCCTTTTAGTAACTGATCAAAAATAATATGACTTGATTTAGACTAGATTAATTTGCCATACTATTCTTTACAAGCTTCACTTTGAATCCAATTCACAATGTATAATTGTGTTACTAATTGATTAATATCCACTTCCTAAGTTACGCATTGAACTTAGGATGGTCTAGCCTGATAGAAGATAGATTGCCTGCCTGCCTGCCTGCCTGCCTATCATCTATCTATAACAAATAACAAATTTAAAATAGCACAAAATTATACACATAAAATCTATTGAAGAAGTGTACTCTAAAAACCAACCATATTATCTATAAAACCTCTCTATTTGTTGCTATATACAATTGGGTGTACATGTGAATAAATAAGAAAAACTGAAATGGAAGAAGCAGATGACTTTGTGGCATGCACTATTAATGTGGGCTGAAATATACATTTTTTTCTTGCTAATAGTTTTTATTCATAAGGCACTTTATTCATAAGGCACTTAAAGATTTGTACAGCTTCAGAGCAAAGTCTTGCCACTGTACTGGAATATTAGGAGCTGTACCCTTCAGCAATGCATGAAGGTAAAATTTTGTCAACTGCTCTTTAAACCTTCTAATAAGTAGACTTGTCTGGCTTGCTCATAGAAGGGACTGCATAGAAGAATATGAGATACTCATATTTCTCTCTTTCCACACAGACTCTTTCTAGATTTATTTGCCCTCCATTATTGCAGGGGGGGAAATATTAGCACTGAAGATATTAGTCAAGTAATGAAACATCTGCAAGCAAATAACCAAGCTCAGAAAGTACCAAGGACTCCACAGTTCAACCCTGAACTACATATATACTCTTCTATTGAAAACATTAGCTTTGGATATTTACAGCTCCTCAAATCCTCATTTACTTTCTCTGCAGCTGCCAGCCATGTGTCACATATGGACTTGGGACAGGTTACATAGCAGCAAATGCAAAAGTGCAAGCAAGATTTTTGAGGGTCAGCAGCTTCCAATGGAAATGTTGTCTTGCTGTCATTTAGACACAAAGGGAGTTGTTTGTGCTGGAGAACAGCAACATGAAAACTCACTCTTTCTTTCATTCTCCCTCTGTTTTCCTTAACTGCTCAGTGAGAGGTTCTTAAGGAAATCTTAGTTTTGAATTGGAAATGCACAAACCAAATTCTCATTTCTATTTTATGCTGAACTGGAAAGGGATGAAAACGAGATGAATTACCAAAGGCAAAGGATAGATGAAAAGAAGCTACTTTATAATGCGTGCTCATGTATCATACAAAGCCAAAGTTTAAGGATGGCTTGTAGCATAGGCTACAATTCTCTGGAGTCACATATCCAATTAAACTATAAATCACAGTTTATAAATTAAAATGTGTCAGAACAAATTAGTATGGTTTAGTCTGCTTTGTAACCCTGATTCATTTAGGTCAATGCTCTCCAAGTGGGCTAATACAGCCTCCATACCTCAGATAAGAGGTTCCCCAACTTATTTAAGGGTGCCAGAATTTTGTCAATATTATTTGGTGCTTAACCAAAATTGAGTCATCCAAGTTCTTACACATCCTTACTTTATGGTAAGTCTACAAAGAGCTTTCCAAACCCTTTCCCTGGGCAACAGACATTGTAGCAACAATTTTTGTTTCAAATAATATGTGCATTTTCATTTTGGGAGAAAAATGGGTATATGAATTTGTTCATTGGGTGAAATTAAAAAGAAGAAGTAAGTTCATGGTTTTTAGTTTGAATTTTCCTTCCTGATTCTTAACCAGTTTTGTTCACCAGCACATTTCCTTTAACAGGAACTAGTCTAGTCTTGTTTAGAGATGGCCCCCTGAATCAGATGCTGTTGAATTTGCAGTGATTAAAAATGCTATTGACTGATTGGATCTGATTAATTCTGGGTCCTATCCCATAAAAAGAGAAAGGTTCTTTGCACGTACATTTTTTTTGGAGCACTAGGAATCCACCTATGTTTTTCTCTATAAACTATCCACCTTAGAAATAACATTATGAAATCAAGATATATGTAAGCTTCTTGGGATATTAGTACACATGTTTAATAGAATTAAATAAATTCTTCTGAAAAGATTCAAGTAAGACTGGTCTTTTCTTGGCCCATATTTCAAATTCTAGACTAATTCCCAGACTTATGCCATACAACAATAAAAGCACAATGGTTGTAAACATAACATCTACAGAAAGAGCAGGGTAACAACATTAAACATATTAAAATTAGTGGAAAAAATAAGTGGTTTTAAAATATATGTATTAATTATAGATACTAGAGCATCTCCAATATAAAATAAATGGCATAACAAAGATACACATCAATTATTTTTTTTAAATGTTAAATTGTGAAAAAAAACTTAAGTATTGCTGTGTATGCATTCACACTGTCTATCCTGAGTCAATAAATATACAGTAACCATAATCAAATGTTTTATTGGTTTTGTTGGTAGACTTTAATCACACAGCATAAACTAAAAGTAGGCTGCTATTGTAGTTGGGCAAATTAAACCATCTTTGGGGGAATCAAAGTACTAACCAGCATCTACCCAAACAAGCCAACATTTTCCATCTGTGATACTGACCTCATAAAGTCTTAACTGGTTTCATATTCAGTTAATGTCAGTTTAGAATATAAGCCAGCTGCTTATTGTTATTTTGGCCTTCCTGCAGAATTGTAATTGCAATTATAGAAAATTAAAACATTACCAGACAGCTGTTTTAATATGAGTCACAAACATCATGCAATTCTGTATTGTTTCATGAAGTTTTTTTCTAACCTGAATTCATGTACTCATCTAGGTTTCTAGTTGCAAATGTCTAGTTTTCTCACTCTTAAATGATAGACTAATTTAATTCAAAGTGCTGATATGAACTAATTAAGCCATAAGTCACTTAAATCTGCAGCAGGTTTCCTGGATGCAATCTTGAAAATTCAGCACTCTAATTTTTAAAGTGCTAGAAAGGAGAAATCCATGACTGAAGAATTGACTTATGAACTATTAGGGTAATACAATATTTCAGACATAATTGATAAAAAGTGCTTTGAGATGCACAGGAGCGCAAGTGTAGCACTTGTCTATAATACATTAAAGCAAATGCATCATTTTCTGGGATTACCTGTTTTAAATGGTTGTAGACAAGGGTTACACGTATGTCATTGTGGATGAAACACCTTTTTATCATCAAATCTGATGCACCACACAATACGGTGACCCAAATATGATTTTAATAAAACATAAACTCAAAGGAAATGAAATCATATTTCCTTTAGCTCTGTTGTCCACTAATAGCGAGAATTCTTCAGCATGCCATTTAAAGTCAAGATGGGATTCCTAATCCAGATAAAAGCTGTACCGCTAAGCTAGATTTACAATTAGTGTATACAGTCTCCATACATCTAAAGAAACATTTCTCCTCTGATCATTCTCAATCCCACTGATTTTTCACTCTGTTTTTTCACGCTATAAAATAAGTTTCCATAACACCCAACCTTGTTTGTCAGGCTACAGCCTGGTAAAGCAAGAGGCCAAGTTCATGCGTTGCCTAGGCAACAAGGCCAGGTTTGTCCTTTTTCTGTTGCCACCTGTGAAACAAGACCATAATACAAGAGAAAGATGCACCTGTTCCTCAGGCAGGTTGAGTAACTTAGGAGTCTGTGTATCGGGGTGTCAAACTTGCATTATCATGGCAGCATCACATGATGTATTGAGACTTTTTCCCCTTTGCTAAACTGGGCAGAGGTGGGGCCATCACATAAAGCATCCAGTCTGCGGGCTGCAAGTTTGATACCCTGCTGTATATGATGGTCTTTTGTGGAGAGAGGTGCCTCATTGAACAAGATTTTTTTTATTTCCTTCCCTACATGATATGGTATCCTGGACATTTAAGTTGCAGTTCTTATTTTCCTGAGACTTCTGGCCCCAGGATCCTACACTTGAAGAATCACCAACTAGATAATTAAGAATACATTATCTAAATTTTCATTAATTGATTAATTATTATTTTTTATTTATTTTATTTTGTTAAGCAATTATTAGATAACATAAGTATAAACATGGTTATGAATACATGAAATGGATACAAATAAGAAAAAAAAGAAACAATAGGACAGGGATGGTAGGCACATTGGTGCACTTATGCACACCCCCAAGCAAAAGTCTAAGTTTAAATCCTACAAGGGGTTCCAAAAAGATCTGTTTCAACTCATTTTGTGGTTCAAGAAAGCCATTTTTACTTCCTTTGCCCTGGTAGAGTGGATGGTCTCAATCATCAAAATGACCTTGTCATCTTCCATGACTGGCAGTTTGATCTGTCATATCTCATGCGGACAATTAAAGAACATTGCTTCCTGGATTATATGGTTCTATGCTGGGCAGACATATTAAAGTTTCAGTTGTTTTTGTTTGAAACAAACTTGATCTAGTATTATAATTAATACATTCTAGTGTGATCTAAGAAAAGTTGCCCTGTGCCACAAAAAGGGCCATGGGCCATAGAGAATAGGTACCCAATCTTGCATTTGATCAAAGCACCATTCTGTCATTGAACGGTAAGGACAGATCTAAGAGTTATACTGCTTCTGAGAGTTACATGGAAAATTGTCAGTGCTTGTAATAATATAAAATAGGGTTTTTAGTAGACTTGCACACTAAAATAAATGCTTGCATATACTTCAACTCATAGAAAAAATAAATCAAAGAATGTCCATATTTATGAATTTCTAAGAATGGAAATATTAAGAGGCTTATATTATTCTGCAGTGCAGAGGGACAATCTAGGCATGGCTCTTTTTTTGCAGTTGGGTGGGAGAACTTGCAAAGTGTTTCCCTAATGGTAGGATCTCTGTGGGAATTCTATGGTTATTCAAGTAGTTTGGGCTTTGCAAGGCTTAGGTCATTAATGCATGGACGTCAGGATAAATTATTTCAACTGGATTTTAAATAAAATGTAAAATCCTCTTTAGGCTGAAGCTTAACGCAGATATGTCAAGATCTTACCTTGAGGTTTTCAGAGGTAATTTTGTTCATTTTAATTAATTCATACTGGAGTTGAAGCCTTGGCAAGTCTTTGATCTTATAAATGTAACTTTTGTGAAGTTTATCTCAAATGCCAATCATGGTGCTTTTCAGCGAATATGAAACAACAACAACAAGAAGAAATGTAGCATTCACTGTGCTAGAATATACATCACCACTAATCCAGATATCAAACTGTATTTAGAAGCAGCTTTTGATGTGACTTTTGAACAAATAGGCTGAGTTCATAAAAGCTGAACTGAGGAAATATGATACTCTATGGCACTGCCATCTAGCCAAGATATAATATGACTTACTTGTTTTAGCCTAAGATACTAAGTTACCATAATAACAGTAGCACATAGACATATATACTGAGCCATGGTGCTTTACAGCACTCTCTGAGTGATTTACAATCTCAGCATTATTTGCATATTTCCCCTAACAGTCTGGGTCCTCATTTTACCAACTTCAGAAGGATGGAAGGTTGAGTCAACCATGATTGTACTCAGTCAGGATCGCATTCAAGGCTGTCGGCTGAGTTTGCCTGCAGTATTGCATTCTAACCACTGTGTCACTAGGGCTCAGTGTATAACTAATATCATGTGTATTGTTAACCAAGGTTGACATAAATTAATTGAGCCAGTTCTTAGGGCCAACTTTTCTGCAATTCACTTGTACTACTTAGGACAACTTTCTGCATTAGTGGTTCAGCTATTTGGCTCTACTTTAGCTAATTTGGGTAACTAATTAAATTAGCCTGACATGAGAGCCCCTGAAATGTATTTGAATATTATGATAGCTTCTCTCTTTCTCTTCCTTCCCCGTTCACATGTGGACATCCTATCTCATGCCATCTCCATGTAAGTAGTCCTCCACTTATAGTCATTCATTTAGTGACCATTTGAAGTTACAACAGAACTGAAAAATGTGACTTATGAATAGTTTTTACTCGTACAACTATTGCAGCATCCCCATGGTCACATGATCAAAATTTGGGTGCTTGGCAACTGGCACATGTTTGAGGCAGTTACACTGACCTGGGGGTCATGTAAATACCTTTGCAACCTACCTTGCCCATCTGGCAAGGAAAATCAATGGGAAAAACCAGATTCAATCAAGGACCACATGATTCATTCAACAATTGCAGTTATTTGCTTAACAACTGTGGCAAAAAAAGTCATAAAATGGGGGCAAAACTCACCTGACAACTTGAAAATTGGAATTCTAAGTCCCTGCCCATCAAGTGGATAGTTAAACAACAATTTTGAGCTCAATTGTGGTCATAAGCAACAGAAATTTTGGGCTCAATTGTGGTCAGAAGTCAAGGACTACCTATATCTATTTGGTGGGTACAAATCGGTGTACTAGGGCTGGACATTTTCCTCCAGTATTCCTTCCATTTCAATAAAGAGAATTTGTGGAAGTCTTGCTTATTAAATTACGATTTGGCTATGGGGTATATAGGAATGAACTGTCTTTTACTGTACCATCATCTTTCACACAGTGTGAAGTCTCCCACAGGGAAAACATTTTGCTTTTTAGCAGAGGTGCCAATGTCACTGCCAAAACAGATGCTGATAAATTATTGGAGATGTCCCCCTTTCCCTGGAGAAATCATATCTCTGCCTCTACATCTCCATCTATCATTTGTGACACTCTGTAAAATCATGCAAAGATGTCCATTGCCTGAAAAGATTTTGTTGTATATGTTGTATATAGGGAGGGGGAAAAACCTGTGATATCTACACTTCAGAAGGTCAGCCTTTTGGTGCTTAGGTACTGTACCAATCCATCTTAAGCTACAGAATTAGGAGATAACTCAATTTAAAGGAAATAATTGACCCAGCAAAATGGTAAATTCATCTGGCCTGAAAGTAAGAGAGAAACCTTATACTTGAATTCTTTCTTTCCCTAGAAGCTAACTTGTTCTTCAACTAACCATTTCGTGGATATCATGTTTCCCTTAGGGTTGGTACATTTGCAGATGTTCTGGCCACCTGACTGTTGCTGTTTCAATTATTATTCTCCTCTTTCCCAGCAAGCACAAATAAAATGGCTGGTGCTGATATCCTCAGAGAAATCAGTGAGAGTAAGGACATTGTGAAAAGGTTTCCCCGCTGCGGTTTGTAATAGGGCTGCATTACAATGTTAGAGGCCTGTTTAGCGAATCTTGTTCTGATTTTCAAATCGACATGGTTAAGGCTATGGTTCTTTAATACCAACCTTCTCCTTTTCTGTTCTGAAACATAAAGGAGCATGCATTAAAGCAATAACACAGCATTGCAGATCTTCTCTTGCTCATTCTCAGTCTGTCTGATTGCTTCTCTTTTTAATAAGATTAGGAAGTAAAAGTAAAGACAGGCGAGTTTTTAAGCTTGATGGATTGTTCCAAGAATGAAACAAATGGAAAGGCTTTAAATGTATTAACAATTGCCAGGTCTGAATTATTTTTATAGAGCTCAATTAACTAACATGGAAATGTTCTTCCGTGTAAATGATTACATGAAATATAATTTGTTAAGTTTGCATGAAGAGACAGACGTGGAGTGCTTCAAGCTCTTAGTTTATTAGTGACTGCAGCTCAGAACGGACCCAATTTGGCTGGGCTGCGGCTGCTACTTATAGCCAGCAGCCGCAGTTGCCAGCCAATCAGAGTGCAGGGTTTTCCCGTACTTTTTAAACCAATCATTTCCAACATTTTACAAGAACAGTTCAAACTAAACCAATGACTTCAAACCTGCATACATAACACCCCTCCCCACTAGGTTCAGTCCATACTCAAACCCCAACCTATCTAATGTATTCTTTTAAATAGGTGGGGCTCTTACGTGTACATTGAGACCAACGTGGTTCAGATGTTTTAATGTTCTCACCTTGTGAGAGCGGAAATGTGCCTGCTGACATTTCCTTACTTGGACTTGTAGTAATGGTAGAACCTGTTTGGTTACTACAACCTGGTCTCTCCTCCCAATCCATCCCCAACCCAATGTCAGCACCTAAATCAGGTAGTGATGTGCAATCTTCCATTTGTGAAAATGGTTGTTGGTATTGTGACAGGTTTTGGGATGGTTCCTGTTGTGTTAGCTCGTTACACATGGGGTTGATTCTTGCTTGCTGATTACTCTCATAATCTTCCCTTCCCCTAGAAGAGGCAGTAGGTATGGGAACCAGAGAGGAGCAAAAGTGATGCTCCTGAGGCAATCTGGATCTTAACTGATCAATGTGCCTGCTCCAGAGGACACCATCCTCCGTTTGTACCCTGTAAGACCTGGGGCCTGTGATTTGGGTTATCTCAGCAGGAATCCATAATGGTTCACCCATAAGGTTCTTAGCATAAACAGAATCACCCACAGTGAAAGTGCGAATTTTACTAGTGGAATCTATGCTGGAGGCGGTCAAGGAGAGTGAGTTTCCTACCCATCAACAATTCAGCTGGGGTTAAATTAGGAGGGGTTGGATGCTGAACACTGAGAAGTCAGGAGACCCAAGACCTGAGTTTCCTACCCATCAACAATGTCAGCTGGGGTTAAAGTTGAGTTGGTTGTGTGGAGATAATGCCTGTCAACAATGTGAATCCTGGACCATGGGCCCCCAGGACATTCCCATTCCTGTGTGGGGGCGAGAGGTGGGGCAGGCCTGACTACCTGACAGTTGGGACAAGATGCAACCTAGTTTTCAACCATTTTGTCAATACCTGGCCACCATACATAACTCCTGGCCAATCCCTTCATTCTGACAATTCCCGGATGACCCTCATGTAACATTTCCAAAACCTCTTTTTGTAGTTTTGCAGGAATAACCACCCTGTTACCCCACAAAATACATCCTCTTAATACAGATAATTCAGTTTGCCTGGATTTAAAAGGTTGGGCGAGTTGAGGTAGATCTTGAAGTGGCCAACCTTTCTTAATCCAGCCTATAATAGGAGCCAATAAAGTGTCTTTGACAGTCTCTCTGGCAATTTGAGCAGCATGTACTGGAAGCTTGGCAATAGTTTCTAGAAAAAAGGTGTGAGTCTCAGGAACAGGGTCCTCAATGTTTGAAGGAAGTGGGCAGCGACTCAAAGCATCTGCATGCCCAATGTCTTTACCAGGTCTGTGGATCAGTTTGTATGAATAAGCAGGAAGAAATTCAGTCCATCTCAGCATTCTTGGTGACAGGATCGTGGGCGTTGGTTTGTCCCCTGCCACAATGCCTAAGAGAGGTTTGTGATCTGTGACAACAGTAAATGTTCTCCCATATAAATACTCATGGAATTTCTTGACAGCTGCTACAATTGCCAAGGCTTCCTTGTCCAGTTGGCTGTAGTTCCTCTCTGCTTTAGTCAAGGTGCGAGAGTAAAATGCAATAGGAGCTTCCCTCCCGCTGGGAAGCATGTGGCTCAATACCCCCCCCACTAAACCAATGACTTCAAACCTGCATACATAACATAATTGTAGCATAAATGAAGAATGCAAAATTCCTCCATTCTATTGCTAACATTCTGTCAATTTTATTTTATTATTTTATTTTATTATTTTATTATTTTGTTATGTTTTTTGTATCTCTTGGTGACAGCCTGGACAAATCCCTACAATTTTCTTGCAAAGATTTCAGCATGAGCCTCTGTAAGCTACTTCTGCAGCCAGCTGCCTACAATTTGACAGTTCAAATCCCACTAGTCTCAAGGTTGACTCAGCCTTCCATCCTTCTGAGGTTGGTAAAATGAGGACCCAGATTGTTGGGGGCAGTAAGCTGACTCTGAAAACCGCTTAGAGAGGGCTGTAAACCACTATAAAGTGGTATATAAGTCTAAGTGCTATTGCTATTACTATAGTATGCCATTACCTCCTTCCTAGGGTGGAAAGACAGTGACTGGCCCAATGTCACTGGGACTAGTGCTCACAATCTTCCATTTCCAGACTGATTCTTTAACCACTCATCAAACTGGATCTATTCCACCCTCTCTTTCTGTCTCTTATTTCCATCATTCTCTTTTCTTGCCTATACCAAAATCTGCTCTGCAATTGTTCAAAAGTTTTATTTCCTTTAAAAGTCACTTCTGCTTTTATATGGTTCAGGATGCTTCAGAACAGCTTGTAGTTGGTGTTAATGTTTGTATTCTATCTTTTTGAGCCCTCCTTTGGTCAGAAAGCTTGATTGAGGTGAGGGAGGCATTCCCTGCTGATCCCTTAGGATTTAATTAAAGTGTGACAATTTATAAAGACTGCAGACCACAGAAAAATATTTACAGGTGAAACTCAAAAAATTATAATATCGTGCAAAAGTTCATTTATTTCAGTAATGCAACTTAAAAGGTGAAAGTAATATATGAGATAGACTCATTACATGCAAAACAAGATAGTTCAAGCCGCAATTTGCCATAATTGTGATGATTATGGCTTACAGCTCATGAAAACCCCAAATCCACAATCTCAGAAAATTAGAATATTACATGCAATCAATAAAACAAGGATTGTACATAGACCAATATCAGACCTCTGAAAAGTATAAGCATGCATATGTACTCAGTACTTGGTTTGGGCCCCTTTTGCAGCAATTACTGCCTCAATGCGGTGTGGCATGGAAGCTATCAGCCTGTGGCACTGCTGAGGTATTATAGAAGACCAGGATGCTTCAATAGCGGCCTTCAGCTCTTCTGCATTGTTCGGTCTCATGTCTCTCATCTTTCTCTTGGCAATGCCCCATAGATTCTCTATGGGGTTCAGGTCAGGCGAGTTTATTTATTTATTTATTTGTTTGTTTGTTTGTTTGTTTGTTTGTTTGACTTATATGCCGCCCTATCTCCTGAGGGTCTCAGGGCGGCTTACAATTAAAACAATCCCAATACAATTACATAAATGTTAAAGGAATTAAAAACCAAGGTCTCATATGCCAATTAGAATATTTTAAAATACATTTAAACCCCTCCCCCACTCCCCATCAGTCCGGGTAGGCTAGTTGGAATAGCCAAGTTTTTAGGTCACGGAGGAAGGAGCGGAGGTCAGGAGCTGTCTGGAGCTCCAGAGGAAGTTGATTCCATAGGGTGGGTGCTCCCACCGAGAAGGCCCTACTCCTGGGGGTCGCCAGCTGACATTGTTGTGTCGATGGCACCTGGAGAAGGCCTTCTTGATGGGAACGCACGGGTCATTGGGAAGCTGTTATCTGCAGCAGGGTCTCCCGCATGTATCCTGGTCCAATGCCATAAAGGGCTTTATAGGTCAATGCCAGCACCTTGAATCTCACTCAGAGGGCAACCGGTAACCAGTGCAGCTCGCGCAGGAGGCGTGTAATATGGGAGTATCGGGAACCTCCCATCACAACCCACCCAGCTGCATTCTGGACCAGCTGAAGCATCCGAGTGGACCTCAAGGGCAGCCCCATGTAAAGAGCATTGCAGTAGTCCAGACGGGAGACAACGAGTGCATGAGTGACTGTATGCAGGGCATCTTGGTCCAGATAGGGACGCAACTTGCGCACCAGGCGAACCTGGGCAAATGCCCCCCTGACCACGGCTCCCACCTGTTCCTCCAAACTCAGCCATGTATCCAGGAGGACACCCAAGTTGCATGCCCTATCTACAGGGGGTAACACCTCTCCCCTCATAGCCATAGCAGATGGAATCTCCTGGACAATTCAAGATGCCAGTATGTACAGCCACTCGCTCTTAGCCGGGTTGAGCCAAAGCCTGTTCCTCCCCATCCAGACCTGCACCGCCTCCAGACATTGGGACATCACATTGAGGGCATCACTGGGCTGGTTAGGGGTGGAGATAAAAAGCTGAGTATCATCAGCATACTGATGATACCTCACCCCAAAACCATGGATGATCTCACCCAGCGGCTTCATGTAGATGTTGAACAGGAGGGGCGAGAGAACCAACCCCTGAGGTATACCTCAGGGCCGATCTCTGCCCCCTGCCAACACTACTTGCATGCGACCCGAGCGGTAGGAGGAGAACCATCGTAAAACGGTGCCCCCCACTCCCAACCCCTCGAGGCGCCACAGTAAGATACCATGGTTGATGGTATCAAAAACCACTGAGAGATCTAACAGGCCCAGGACAGAGGAGTAACCTTTGTCCCGTGCCCTCCAGAGATCATCCACCAATGCAACCAATGCCATCTCTGTGCTGTATCTGGGCCTGAAGCCCAATTGATATGGGTCTAGATAGTTGCTTTCCTCCAGAAACAGTGGGAGATACTGAGCCACCACACTCTCAACAACCTTCACAATAAAGCGAAGGTTGGAGACTGGATGAAAGCTGTTCAAATTAGCCAGGTCCAGGGCAGGCCTCTTGAGGAGGGGCCTCACCACCACCTCTTTCAAGGAGGTGGGAAAGGCACCCTCACTCAAAGAGGCATTGATTACTGCCTGGAGCCAGCCTTGTGTGACCTCCTGGGTGGCATAGACCAGCCAGGAGGGACATGGGTCCAATAAACACATGGCAGCACTCAGCCTCCTCATGATCCTGTCCACCTCATTTGGAGTCACAGGATCGAACTCCTCCCAGATGGTATCTCCAAGACCACTCATCACACTCCCATCGGACTCTGCCCAGTCAGAGTCCAAGCCTGTCTGGAGTTTGCTGGCCAATCAAGCACAGTAATCTCACAGTCATTAACCCGGGTTTTGATGCTTTTGGCAGTGTGGGCAGGTGCCAAGTCCTGCTGGAAAATGAAGTCAGCATCCCCACAAAGCTCGTCTGCGGAAGGAAGCATGAAGTGCTCCAAAATCTCCTGATAGACAGCTACATTGACCCTGGCCTTACTGAAGCACAGTGGACCAACACCAGCAGATCAACACAGACTATGGAAACTTCACACTGGACTTCAAGCATCTTGCAGTGTGGGCCTCTCCATTCTTCCTCCATACTCTGGGTCCTTGGTTTCCAAATGAGATGCAAAAGTTGCTCTCATCAGAAAAGAGGACTTTGGACCACTGAGTAACAGACCAGGTCTGTTTTTCTTTAGCCCAGGTAAGACGCTTCTGATGTTGTTTGTTGTTCAAGAGCGGCTTGACAAGAGGAATACGACATTTGAAGCCAATGTCCAGGATCCATCTGTGTGTGGTGGCTCTTGATGCACTGACTCCAACCTCAGTCCACTCCTTGTGAAAGTCCCCAAAACTTTTGAATGGCCTTTTCCTGACAATCCTCTCCAGGCTGCGGTCATCCCTGCTGCTTGTGCACCTTTTTCTTCTACACTTTTCCCTTCCACATAACTTTCTATTAATGTGCTTTGATGCAGCACTTTGGGAATATCCAACTTCTTTGCAATTACCTTTTGAGGCTTTCCCTCCTTATGGAGGGTGTCAATGATGGTTTTCTGCACAACTGTCAGGTCAGCAGTCTTTCCCATGATTGTGATTCCTACTGAACCAGACTGAGAGACCATTTAAAGGCTCAGGAACCCTTTGCAGGTGTTATGGCTTAATTAGCTGATTAGAGTGGGACACTTTGAGCCTAGAATATTGTACCTTTTCACAATATTCTAATTTTCTGAGATTTTGGATTTGGGGCAAATCATGGCTTGAACTATCTTGCTTTGCATGTAATGAGTCTATCTAATATATTAGTTTCACCTTTTAAGTTGCATTACTGAAATAAATGAACTTTTGCACGATATTCTAATTTTTTGATTTTCACCTGTATATATTGAAATACAAGTCATTCACACATATGCTTTTGCCATCTTAAACTGAGGAATAATATAGACTAGACTAGACTAGACTAGACTAGACTAGAGCAGAGCAGAGCAAAGCAGAGCAGAGTATACCAGACCAGACCAGACCAGACCAGACCAGACCAGAATGGAATGGAATGGGTTTATTTGGCCAAGTATAGTTAGGCACGCAAGGAATTTGTCTCTGGTGCAGAAGCTCTCTGTACTTTCAAAACAACAGAATAATTATAATCATAATAATAACAAAATAAGGAAAAGATGACAAAGAATAATAATACAGCCATATCACATGGGTAAATAGACTTAGACATAAGACTGTACTATGAGAATTAGGTGTTCAGCAGAGTGATGGCATGGGGAAACAGTCCTGTGTAAGTACGAGACCATCATACTACACGCTCAAGAATGCCATGCATAATATTTGCTTGTTGCAAAGAAATGTTGAAATCAGCTTGTCTTTTGCTAAACTTAATGTGAGCTTATAGAGAAACAATGCCAAATAATTTTTCTGCCCCATCCTAATTATGACTATTTCCTACAAGTCATAGTCTACTATTGCCTTATGTTACTACTAGAAAGTGCAAAGAACCATCACTTTTCTGTTTCCTGTATTTCAACCTAGAGTAAAATCTCTGTTGGTCCACAGCCTCCCTTTTTCCCTACCTCCAGTGGATTGCAAATGGAAGACTTTTTCCACTGGGCTTTTTGAGTAGCAATGGTTCTGAACTTTCTGACATCAACCAATGGAATAGCTTGCCTTCAGAAGTTGTGGGAGCTTCATCACTGGAAGCTTTCAAGAAGAGACTGGACTGCCATCTGTCAGAAATGGTGTAGGGTCTGATTGGGGGGGGATTGGACTAGATGGCCTACAAAGTCCCTTCCAATTCTGTTAATCTGTATCTGTATCGAAAGTTTCTCCACCCATAGATCAAAGATTTAATCTATAGTTCTTTTATTTTAATCACCCAGCTTTTGTTTAGCCATAATATAAGCAAATTTCCATAAGCCTGTTTGCAATCCAGAGGAAAAAGAATTAGAATAGAATAACAGACTTGGAAGGGACCTTTGAGGTCTTCTAGTCTAACCCCTGCTCAATCAAGAAACCCTATAACATTTCAAACAAATGGTTGTCCAATCTCTTCTTAAAAATCTCCAGTGTTAGAACACCCACAAATTCTGGAGGCAAATAATCCCACTGATTAATTATTATTTTTGTTAATTAATTGTAAATTGTTAATTAATTTCACTATCAGGAAATTTATTCTTAGTTCTAGGTTGGTTCTCTCTTTGATTAGTTTCCATCCATTGCTTCTTGTCCTGCATTCAGGTACTTTGGAAAATAGCTTGACCCCCTCTTCTCTGTGACAATCCCTCAAATATTGGAAAACTTCTCTTCTCTTCACTAGATTAGCCATACCCAATTCCTGTAACCATTCTTCATATGTTTTAGCCTCCAGTCCCCTAATCGTGTTTGTCACTCTTCTCTACACTCTTTCTAGTGTCTCAACATCTTTTTATATCACGGAAACCAAAATATTCCAAGTGTGGTTTTATCAAGAATTATAAAGTGCTACTAACACTTCATGTGTTCTTGATTCTATCCCTCTGTTAATGTAGCCTAGGACTCCGTTGGCTTTTTAGGCAGCTGCAGCATTGGGTGCAGCTCTAATTCAGTGGAATCCTTTTTTGATTCAGCAGAAGCTTCTACATAAAGAAAGAAAGAGTGATTTCTACCCCATCCCAACTAATTTACTCCCTCATTACTATGAGCATTGAGCTCTCCTTACACTCACGGATTACACAGCTCTCTGGAATACTGTGTAAAATACTATATGGATGGAATTGCAGGATGAGAATGGCAAAAATGTAGCTTTCCTTCTTCTATTCTTCCACTGGATAAGGGACCCTCATAGGAATGAAAGAAGGACATTAGATATAATACAGAATGCCTAACTGGACAAATATTTTCTCTGATCAACAACTTTCATAGTGTTTAGTTTATAGCAAACATCAAAGTGAGAGTAAGAGAAATATTTTACACCCAAAATGCAGCATAGAAATGACCGATGAACTTGTCTGTGATATATAGTCGATGTTAACCAGCACCGGAGATGGCATGGACAGAGATGGCAAAGCAATTACTTATAGTGCTCTTTTGTAAATGCACTTGGCATTCAGAAACATCCTCTTTATACACATTTATAAGTATGTGAGTTAGAGAAAGCAGCATTAGCTTTATGTGCTGCACAGCCCATGAAGATCTCATAAATTCATTCATCACCATTTTCCATCCAAGCCATATGTTGTACATTTATCTAGGCAATATCTTTTCACTGCTTTTGAGATGGTCAGAAATATACTAAAATACTCATAAACTACTTTGGGTAGGTTTCCATAACATAGATTTTATACCAAGCAATATCAAATACACAAAGAGGCAAGGGAAATCTAAGGTGGATTGAAATAGAAAAGAAAACTATGAATATAGATGTGACTTAAGAGAATTAAGCTACAGAAAACAGATGAAGAGAATGTAGACAGAGATCTGGGTATCATATATATCTTCCACACCCTGAGTTTTTACAGAATTTTGCAAAATAGTAATGACCCCTTATAGGGTTTTATTGGGGAAAATCAAGGCAAAATTTATTAAGGAATTAATAATTCAAGTCTATATCAACATTGTTAGGAATTCAGATGATGGAAGAAATGTATAATTTGGCATTAACAGGCTTTGTTCTGATCTGGCTTGTTGAAGAGCTGCAAAATTTGAACAATTTGTTTGTTTGATTGTATCTCCTTTTTTTTCTTCATATGATATTTAAGATGACCAACAATACAAGAAGATACACACACAAACACAGAGAATCCTGACTCCTTTCCAAAAAGTGTGCGTGGTTGCTAAGATGCAAATCCACCACACCAGGTGAGCAAAACAGAAGAAGGCAGGTTCTTAAGAACTGCTTAGTTGGCAAAAGGCCTGGCTTTTGACAAGACAAAGAGTCATCAGTGCCTTGGAAAGCACCATGCAAATCTGGCTAGGTCTATTAACATTAAAAGAAGTGTTCTTCCAAAATAGCTATAGAGAATTGAAGTCTTGGGATACCTGGCAAAGCAGTTTCAGAGCTTCTGGGAACAATAAATGAATGAAATGATAGCTGCCAGATAACTGAAGACCAAAAGAGAGTTTATGAATTTTTGTGTGTGAAATGTGTACTATTGTGAATCCTCCCTGATGCATGCATATAGTATACATTGTTGGGCATTCTTAGCCCTTGTTTAGAGAGAGAGAGAGAAAGAGAAAGAGAGAGACACAGAGAGAGAGAGACAGACACAGAGAGAGAGAGAGAGACACAGAGAGACACAGAGAGAGACAGAGAGAGACAGACAGACAGACAGACAGAGACAGAGACAGAGAGACAGAGACAGAGAGACAAACTGACTGACTGACTGGCTGGCTGGCTAACTCTTGTCCTGGACTACTCTGCAGATTTGTTGACAAGATTTCAGAAGTGGTTTAACAAGACCTACTTTCTAGGATTTAGAGAGAGGGACTGGCCCATGGACAACCAGATGTCTTTCTGCACAATACCAGACAATGTTCTGATTTCCAACCTGGTGTCTTAATCACTAAACTAGTTTGTGTATGCATGTGGATATATACATGTATGCAGTTCTCCAAAAGCTATGCTTTATTTCCACGAAATGCAGGGAGGAGGAAGGGGAGAGAGAGAGAGAGAGTGTGAGAGTGAGTGAGTTGATACAGGTACAGATATACACATACACATGCATGCACAGATACTTAAAAATAAATCATTTTGGCACTCCCAAAGTATGTTTTGAGATGAATTTAATGAATCAAGTCCATTCCCATTCATACAGATTCTACTTTGGTGATCATTCTTTTATTTATATAAGCAAACTGTGACAAGCTTTTTTCTCCCCTTCAATTCCTGGTCCCACTTAAGGAGCTAAGGCTAATAATTTACTGATGTCAGGAAAGAGAACCTATTTATCCTCTACATGCAAGCAAACTGCTGTCTCATTGTGGCTTGTTCCTCATTCATTAAGAGTACTTATAGAAATTAGAAGACACAACCTGAATGGCTTAAATCATGTTTAAGGCCAGTAGCAGAAGCATTAATAGACACAGATGACCTAGCCTATGCTTTGCAATTTCTTTATGGATTAAAAACCATAACAAAAGAATGACCTGGAGAAGTCAGCATTCTGGAATAAGGCAAGGGGAAGTTTGCTGTTTGCCATACTGTAACCAAGAAAGAGTAATCAGGAGTCCAGCTTCATTTGAAGGATACTTTTCCTTGCTCTCAATATAAATTCATCAGCCTAAACCAGAGGTCTCGAAACTGGGCAACTTTAAGACTTGTGGACTTCAACTCCCAGAATTCTCCAGCCAGATGCTGGAGTTGAAGTCCACAAGTCTTAAAGTTGCCAGGTTTGGGGACCCCTGGTCTAAACAATCCAGCTCAAGTTGTTTGCATATATAAGATTCCTGGATATCATTATGGATTGTTTCTTCTTATTAACAGATGATTCTGATAACAATTCTGAAGGTAACCATTATAGGAAACAATGAGTTATGCCTCACTACAACTGTGCAGTAAAACTTTTCACCATTCCTATAAGTATTGTGAAATGTAGAGATGGCAAGCTGGGGACAAGAAATGTAGGATTAGACTTCTGGTTGCTTGTCATCGGTGTCAGAGTGAAATCTGTGATCATGCATGGTTTTGCTTCAAGCTCACTTGTTGGACAGTCCTGATTGGGACCAGAACCACCTTGGAGGGGTGGTGAAGAAAGGGGGAATCACTTGGAGGGTTGAGGGATATTGCAACTCCCCTCTGTAACAAGAAAAACCCCTTCCAAAGGCAAGTTGCAGTGGTGGTCTAAAATGGCCACTACAAAGATGAGGAGCAGTCCGGGAAACTAAGACTGTGCTGGAGCAGAGAAGCAGCAAGTAGAGTGCGAACCAGGCAAAATACATGGACTTTAAGGTACTCCAGTATTAAGAATAAAAGGACTATTTGGAGGAAAGTGTGCAGGGGCAGCGACAAAAGAGAGTGAGAAGGAAATTTGAACTTATAAAATTGGCTTGAGCTATTGGAACAAATTAATTTGGAGGAGAAAATTCAGAGGGAAATATTAGATCACAAAAGGCTTGGAAATTAAATTGGATAATTATTGGACTTTTGGCACTAAATAGGCATAAGTAAATGCTGGAATTGAATGTGTTGAAAAGAAATAATAGCTAATAATTGAAATTAGTGAATTTAATAAAAGTTTTATAATTAAAAAAGAAAGTAAAGTAAAAAAAGAGTGGATTATGGAAAAAGACTCAAGAGTGCCATCTGATGGTACAGGAAAAATTTCAGTGACTCTTTGAAAAGTGCTTGGTCTTTCTAATAAATTGAATTTTGGAATTTAAAAGAAAATAAGAGAAACACCATCATAACAAAATGAAAACCCTGAAAAGTAATACCAAAATATTATAAGGGGAAAGATATTTGAAAAGATCATCTTAGAACCACCTGGTGACTTTGGTAAACAGCTGAAAAAGGATCTACCAGAAGACCTAGAAATAAAGACTTATGGATATTGATTGTTGAAAATAAATATAAAAGATGCTGGTTGAAATAACACACTGGATTTGTGGATTGGACATATATAGTAAGGAAGAGGGGAAAAACAAAAAGGAAACAAAGGAGCAGACACAACGGGGGAATTATTTGCTGAAATAAGATTGGATCTACAAGACTTGAAGGAAATGATGAAAGTGAGACTGGAAATGTGCAGCAATATATTACAGAAATTAGAAATGGTGACTCAGCTTGTAGAAGAACAAAGAAAACCAGAGAGGGAGGAGTCAAACAAAGAAGAAACCAGCTTTGAAGTTCAAGTGGAGCAACAATCATTTAAGGGGGAAGGAATTAAAATTAAGTGGTTTGATGTGAAAATAAAAGGGAATGGTTCAGAAAACAAAAAAAAAGGAAAGGGAAAAAGCAGAAAAGGAAAGTACAAAAGAAAGATTGAGAGAGGGAAGGAGATAAAATAAATAACTGGAATGATAAATGGATGGAAATAATAATGGGGAAAATGGGAATCAAGAGAAAGGACAAGAAAATAAAGAGAAACAGGAAGCAAACAAGAATGAAAAGAAATTATATTGTTATGAGAGTGAGATATAATACGTAAATAAGAATAGGGAAGGAGATTCCGCAAGGTAATGTGTTGTGATATATAAGAATAAGTACTGAAAATAGACAAGTTTGTAACTGATATTGTTTTTTTTGTCATTTTTTCTTTCTTTTTCTTTTTTTATTAAAGGATTATCACTACATTAGATATGGAATCCAATGAAATAAATGTGGAAATGGGAATTTATAACAAGAATATTATATATTAATTGATGATCAGCGATGTGTAAAAATATGAGAATTACTATGGAAAGATTAATATCAGTTGCTATAATTAATTGATTAGATTAATACATTTGTAGTGTATAGATGATAAGCATGGTGATTGAGAAAATGTTATGTGGAATCTGATGCAAAATATGTGTATACCTGATATGTAGTAAATAGAGAAATGCTGTTATTAAGTAGAATGAAGGTGGTAAGCTCAAATTAATAACCAAAGGGGACAATTTCTAGAATTAATAGCATAAGGATTAATTAAATTGCAAATATGACAGATAAAGGCAATATGGGACATGGATATAGAAATGAAATATGAATTTTAAATAATACTGTAAAATAAGATATGAGAATACTTCAAGAAAAATGATAATATGAACTGTGAAGTGATATGAAACTGAATAAGTAAGATGGTCATGTTTGTGTTGAGATGTGAAACCTGGAACCACACTGCTTGCCAAATGAGAACTTTTATTTAAAAAAAATGAAAAATAGAAGAGGAAATTGAATAATGAAATTATTAGGTATGTTTCAATGATATGGTGATTGGCACTAGGAGAGAGTATGGAAATGTTGAAAAATTAAGCAATGAAAGATTATAATTTAATGTGAATATGTGTATTAAGAGATATGGTTAGTTTTATTAATTTTGCTTGTGCTAAAATGTATGATGTATTGGTGCCACACTGTCTATGTATTGATATGTATGTGTAGATTGAAATAAAAAAATGATTAAAGAAAAAAGAAAAAAAAGAAGAAATGTAGGACCTGATATATCCATTTTGTAAATGTGGGCCAGATGTAACTAGAGCAATGTCAGAAGGACAGGATTTAAAGATTAGGACATGCACTGTAAGCATATAATAAACAATGTTCCTTTGCAGAAACTGCTCTATATTGTAACTCAGGTTATTTTATTTACTCAAGTCAATATGGCCATGAGAGGGTCAAGTTCCACAGAAAGAATTATTT
Organism: Naja naja; assembly: GCA_009733165.1. NCBI lineage: Eukaryota > Metazoa > Chordata > Lepidosauria > Squamata > Elapidae > Naja > Naja naja. Next base: position 10,838,313 of record CM019156.1, on the reverse strand, counting down.
TAGTGATATAAGGGAACTTCTGACAGCTCTTAATAGAAGAAGCTGTCTTATACTGATCTGGCTGACAAATAACAGAACCCAAGTAACCACAGTTTGTTCAGCAAACCACATGGGACTAGATTCAAACAACATGCTAATCAATCCACTTTTATGGTCTAAAGCTATTTGTGCATCCAGGCAACTGATATTGGTTTCATAGCTCTCCAGAAATCACTCAGAAAGTTTATGTCTACCTAGAGATTCCAAGAATTGAGCCCATGTCTTCTCAATATAAAACAACACTCTGAGCTATGCTTATTATATGAAACTACACCAATTTTCATATGTGAAAAATATTAGTTATCTACTATTTATATGATAACTTATTTATATGTTGTTATAATATCTATATGATTATAGATAATATAACTATAATACAAATATTTCAAAGTGCACTATCTCTCACCAACATTGCTGAAAGTGTGTCTTTCTACTGTGGTTCCTTACACATTCAGCACATAAATGTCTGCAGGAGAAACACTTTTGTAAGTATAGCTGCATGTGCACTCTCTTCCATATGAGTTAAAAACAGGGTCCTAACTCAGGCAATCTTTTATATGTACAAACAAAGGCTCTTTCCTAAAGATATTCATACTTAGCAAATTCATGTAGGATACCTATATTACTAGAATGTTATGGTGGTGCTTAAGCAAAGCACTTAGGTAGCGAATGCTCCAGATATTTAACTCCCAAGTGAGGATTTTGTGAGAGTGTTCTTGGGAAGCCAAGTTCTGGATTTGCCATGGGACATAAACACTTCTATAAGTCTCAAAGCAAATTTTATCCCAGGGGAAATAAGGTTCAGTTAGCAGCTCATTCTTTCTGCTTCTTGGACAGCAAGCAGATTCTGCTTCTCTCTGGAAACCTATGGTAGAATATCCACAACTGGGGAATAAGAAACTAAAATGCAGTGTTGTCTTGGTTTCCTTTGAACGGATAGCATCATCAGGCTGGACACTAGGGTTTGTAGACAATAAGACTACATAATTTATAGCTCAGAGGTAAAACATAATCTTTGTAAACAGAGGATACCCATCTACTCCAGGCCAGATAGGAAAAAGAAATCCTGTATGAATCTTTGGGAAGTTGGTTGAGAATGGTAGTAGAGATAGGCATACTTTATATTAAGCAGCTTATAGAATCATAGGCAGGAGTGGGCTGCTGGGGGTTCACAGGGGTTTGGCAGATCCTCTAGCTAAGATTCTGCACAGTTCGGAGAACCCCCAAATCCCACTCCTGGCTGCCCCTCCCAAGAATCCCTACATGGCCCATTTTGGATGCAGGTAAGTGCAGGGCATACACGGAGGTTCCAGGAGGGTGAAAAACAGGCCTCCTGGAAGTTCAGGAAGGCCAGAAATGGGCCAGTTTTCACCCTCCTGGAGGCTTGAGTAAAGCCTCCAGAGCCTGGGGAGGGAAAAAATGCCCCCCCCACTGCGGTGCAGGAGGCTGACTAGGCCACACCCACCATGGCCACGCCCACCCAGCAACTAGGCAGAGGACCCATTGCTAAAATTTTTGAAGCCTTTGAAGGAACCCTGAAGTCTTTCCATTGAATATCTATTCCAATTTCTGCCCAGAATAGAAAATGGCTTTTTAACATTTACTTAGAACCTTGAGTGGTGGAACACCCACAATTAAAGGAGGCAAGCTGTTCCTTTGCTCAACAACTTCTCACATTGAGGATATTCCTCTTCTTTTTTTCATTCAGTTCTTTCTCTGTAAACCTTTCGCCCATTGATTCTTGTCTTACTGGCAGATACTAAGGAGAATAAATTCACGCCCTCTTCCCAGGGAAGCCTTTCAGGTATAAGAAAGATTGTTATCATGCTTCCTCCTAGCATAGTCTTCTTTAGCTAAACATATTCACCAGAACAGGGGTCTCCAACCGTGGCAACTTTAAGCCTGGTGGACTTCAACTCCCAGAACTCCCCCACCAGGCTTAAAGTTGCCATACTTGGAGACTCCTGCTCCAGAGGATTTTGCCTCCAAGCCTGTCATCTCACCCTTCCTTAACTTCTCCCCAGAAAATTTTGCTTTCAAGCCTCCTGGGAGGAGAGGGGAGGGGTGAGTGGGGTGGGGCCAGCCAGGAGTGGCATTTGGGGGTTCTCTGAGCTGCGCAGAATCTTAGCTAGGGGCTCTCCTGAACCCCTGCAAACCCCCAGCAGCCCACCCCTGATATATACCTTTCTCCATGGAAGTACTACATTTTGCAGGCAGTCATTCAACCAATTATATCTGGTAGTGGGACTATCTATTCACCTTTATTAAGGATAAGGTTATGTTCTACTTTATCAAATGTGTTTATATTCCTTTCACAAGAATGTGAAAAAGTTTAAAGTTGATGCAAACAATCTGCAAATGTAAACATAGGTTTAAATATATCACTCTAAGATGTCAACTACACAGAGCTCAGGACCTTAAAGCTGTCCTATAACCAAGAATCTTGCAAACTGTTATTTCTGGTTTTTAAGTGTATGAATTGGGAATCAGATTAAAAAGTCAGGCTGCAAAAGTGAAGGTGATAAGGAGAGAGATGAGAAGAGGTATTATATAGCCTAATCACCTTAATACTGTATTTGTGTTGGTGTGGGTGTACTTTTCAATGCAAAAGAAAAAAAAACCCAGATAATCCAATGTTGGTATGTGATAATGCTGGAGTCTGAAATGAAAGTATGAAGTCACTCAAACTTCCATATCTCTCTTCATTATTGTCTCTGCCCAGTTCTGATGTTCTGGATTCTGTATAAATGTAAAGAAAAAAAACACACCAGTCAAATAATATTGATTTGCAAGACTTCAAACTTTGCTTTCTCTATTTAAGAATTTTTTGTCATGACTCAGGAATATGAGGAAAAAGTGAACAGCTAGGGTTTTGACTGAATAATATCTGAATTATATGAAAATCTCACCTGTAAAAAATAGTTATGAGGCAAATTAGAATAGCTGTTCTGCTTAAAAAAGATAGAGAGTTGGCTAAACAAGCACCCTGACAGCTTTTTCAAGTAGAAATTGAAGAGAGACTAATCTATAACTTGACATTGCCTGCAGTGCAGATCTAGTTAGTGAGGAAGTCAATTTATAAAGAAAATTGGGATAAGTGATGAAGTTCTAGGACTTGTTGCAAATTAAAAATTAACAAATTGCCAAATCCAGAATTGCATTCAGTGGAGAATTCTTAAAGACCAGCAATGAAGACATGTTAGACTTTATCCAGAGGAAGGATGTTTTGATGACTGAAAAATTACCAATGTAACATTTTAAATATATATATTGGAGGATAGTAGGAAATTGCAGAGCGGTTAGCTCAATCTCTATACCAGATATTGTAAACTACTAGAATGCATTATTGAAGATAAAAATAGTGGGCATATAAAATAATACATTTTGTTGAAGAAGAGTAAAAGTGTATTCTGCAAAATTTGATCTTGCCATACTAAGAAAGTTAAGTATCTAAGAAAGTGTATCTGATTATTAGAATATAGTTTCACTTTTTAAATAAAAAGAAAATCAACATAGTCATGGGCTCAGAGGAAGTTTCTTAGGGTTTGGTAATTAGGTATAGATATATAGATTAGATATAGCTATAGATATAGCTATAGATAGATATAGATATATTAGTATTGGCTTCAAGGAAACTTTGAATTGAGCTTAAGAAAGTGATTTCTATTGTCTTGTTTTCAATTTCCCTACCTAACCTACAGTCTTTGGCTTTCTTTGTGGTTTGTTGGCCAAATCCTAATTGGATCTTACATCGTCAAATGTCTATGGAGATCCTCAGTCATCCAGATCATGGTTGTCCCAAAGGTGCTTTTTCAAAAGGCAACTGGAGTTTTTTTGTTTTTCTTTGAAGACATTTCACTTCTCTCCCAAGCAGCTTCTTCAGCTCTGAACGGATGAGAAGCCAAACGTCTCCATAGAAAAACGAAGTCCAGTTGCCTCCTGAAAAAGCACCTTTGGGATTACACTGTAATCAAAATGCAAGGGCAATGAAAATGGTTCCTCAAGTATGGGGTCAAAGTTGTTTTGGTGTTGTGTGACGAATTCTCTTTGAAACTCCAACAAAATTATTTTAAAAAGGATAAACACGGCAGCCATGGCGTGAAGAAGCTTATTCAGCAAGAGGGGGCAACTGTGAGAAATAGCACTCCTGCATCTTTAATTTTCTCCGCGCAAAAGGGAGCCTGCATAGCAATGTAAACCCTCTCACTAGTTCGTGCTTTTAATATGTGATCCGTTTTCTCCAGTGGAGGGCACTCAATGTATCGCAAAGTAGAACATTAGCACCAACAAGCTCCTAAGCATTTCAACTGTGTCTGGGAAAGAGGGAAGAAAAAGGAGGAGGGGGAGGGGGGAGGAAGAGAGAAAGAGGGAGAGAAAGGGAGAGGGAGAGAGGGAGAGAAAGGGAGGTGGAGAGGTGGGAGATTGAATGTGGAGAACAACCTCGCGCGCGCAGCACAGGGCTCCAGAAAATACGCGCGCGCGCGCACACACACACACACACACACACACACTCACTCTCTTTGGAACCCGAGCGCCTCCATGGATAAAAACTAGCTTTTGAAACGACGGAGGGCAAAATCTTGGAGACGAGACCCTGAGGAGTCACCCATATTTTTTTTTGACAGCTGGATTGAAGGAATGGGTCGCCGTGCTTGGGGATGGAGAGAGGCAGCCGACTGAGGAGGCTGTCTTGCAGCAGGAGGACACTTCGCGGCCTTTTCGTTCTCCCCCTCTTCCCCCTGGCTGAGAAGTTGCTTCGTCTCCATGGTCCTCTCGCGCTCCAACGAGAGGCTGGACGATTGATGCCAACGGTCCAGGCGAGGCGCTCCATGGCTTTCAGAGATTAAGTTATCCTTCCTTCCTTCCTTCCTTCCTTCCTTCCTTCCTTCCTTCTTCCTTCCTTCCTTCCTTAACCCTTCCCTTCCTCCTTCCGTACCCCACCTTCCTTTTCCTTCCTTCCTTCCTTCCTTCCTTCCTTCCTTCCTTCCTTCCTTCCTTCCTTCCTTCCTTCCTTCCCCCTAACCGTGTCTTCCCTACATTCCACTACCCCATTCCGTACCCCACCTTCCTTCCTTCCTTCCTTCCTTCCTTCCTTCCTTCCTTCCTTCCTTCCTTCCTTCCTTCCTTCCTCTTTCTCTCCTTCTCAGTAACTTTGTGTAGATTCCTGGCATCCTTTTGGATGGCATGGAAGTAGGTAGCAGCTGGGCTAGTCTGTGTGATACCATGCTTTAAAGGAAAAGGACCAGCTTGAAAGGGGGGTGGGGTGGGGAAGAAACAACCACCACAAGAATTGTCAACCTCTCAGGTCATTCCAAGCAACAAACAACAACATCTGGAAGAAGAAACGGGGATACAATTGCAGATGAGGGAACGATGGGTAAGTGAACTTTTTTTGTAAGGCTGCAGCTGTGCCCAGGGCTGAGGGTGGCGTGTGTTTTGTGTGTCTCTCTGTTTGTGTGAGTGCACATCTCTTGCCTGCCCATTTGCTGGAGAAGAAAACCCACCAAAATAACACTACTGCGTTCCTTTTGCTAGGTGACTCACACAAGCTACTTTTCTATAGATTCTGCCTTCTTCTGTCTCATCCCATCTGCCTCTGGTGCTTTGGGAGATTTTTCACCCTCAGATGAACACCCTTACTCCATTATTAGTGGTAGATATACAGACCAGAACAGTTTGTTTTTTTCTTCCTCTCTCTCTGTATTTACCCCCTCTTCCCCACCCCCCAGTTCTGTCATTTCTTCTACTCCCCTGGTGCCCTGCTATTCAATCTATGCTTCATCCCTCTTTAGGATTTGCTCAGATTCATGTCCTAATTTTTTTTCCAAAGGTGGTGCTAATGATAATTCCAGATCCTCAACCCTCTATTGAAGGGGAAAAAAAAGGGGGGGGAATTTGCTGATGAACCTGTTCTGGAGAACTAAGTTGATATCCTTCATACACATGCATGCACCATCCTCCAAAAGAAACTGTTACATCTCCAACACCTGTTTTGGAGATTCTCTTCCCCTCCTTCCAGAAACCTCCTCCAAATGTGACAGAATTATATTTTTCCCTCCATGTGTAGGTTGGAATATGTTTCTGCTGTTGCTCCTCCTGGCATCAGGCAATGAGAAAAGATCAGAATTTAAATGAAGGAAGGAAAGGAAGAATCTTGCCATTGAAATGAACGTGTCAGAGACAGTCAAAAGCTCTTTGGATTAGCAGTTTGCCTCCACTCAAATAAACACTGAATAAAAATAATGGCTTATTTGGCTATTCTTTGTTCCTTCTTTTCTTCTTTCCTCCAACCTAATAATATTATTTACTGTTAAGAAGACAATACTTTTCCAGAATTCCTGATTGAAGGGGGCAAAACAAATGACCAGAAAGGTTACAACTCTTGAAAGCTATACTCTGAAGCTTATCTCAAGACTAGAACAAGGTCCAATTTCTCCCGTTATTTTGGAGAACCCTAAGCCTATATGTGGCTTAATTCTCCCAAGACTCACGTAGTTATTCAGAGGACATGGGAAGTGTGAGCAGATCAGAAGGATGACTATAAAATAAGTTTTCTGCTACATATGTTAAATGTAGACTATCAAAACTGGAATTGAAAAAAGAGAAGGAAAATTCACCTTTTTTTTTTGCTTCATCTGGGATTGAGTTTCCATTCATGTTTATTATTAATTTATAGTAATAATATTGTGCCATCTTTTACCCAAAATAAATATTGGGTGTGAATGATTGTAATTATAGAAGAAATATAGATGCTAAAACAATAAAACCATGCAACTGTATATTAAAATATATCAATAAGTTACAATATAATTATGTTAGCTGTTATGTGTAAAGATATGAAAGTATGCCTGATGACCCCATACGTTTTTTTATGATATCCAGAAGTTCCTTGTTGTTGCTATTTAGCATTCTTAGATTTTTTTCATGCATAAGATTTGACACATAAGACATTCATACCTGTCTGTTTAGATTATGCTTAGCTCACATGAAATAAAATATCTTACCGTGTGCTTTCACCCCTTCTCTCTCCAATTTTTCTAACTTCTATTTGTCACGCTACATTAACACATATTTTTAAGGTCATCTGTGCATCTCTTGAAGGACCCAGGAGATGTGTACTTGTGAGCTACTTTATTAAAAAGCCTTTTACTGATTTAAGAATATTTAACAATTCAAGCTTGGGTACATTCTCTTCCCAAAATCTACTTCACAGTGACTTGACAAATATGTTTAGTATTAAATCTACAACATCCTAATGATAAGGGTATGTGCATCATTCTAATGCATGCTGCTATGAGTTAAAAATGGGAAGGGGAACTTAATTTGTCATAAACCAACTAGAGGTAAATGAATAAGTATAGTCTGGTTGTATAGGTTGGTTGGTTAGGGAGAAGGAAACATTGGGAAAAAAGAGTCAATATAACAAACATCTCCATGTAAAACACCAAGCGGGGCGGGGGGAGAGAGAGAGGGAGGGAGGGAGGGAGGTTGAACTGCATGGAAGCAAGGCATCATCATGAATTCAACTCTTTTGTTTGTTATTTGAAATCCTGATAGTGAATACTATGATTCTGATTTGAGTGGCCTCACGATGTATGTTTGTCATCTTCATATTGTAGGTTTCCATGTAATTAAGCATCTGAGGGGCATGAGTGCAGTGTTTGTTCTCCTTCCTACTGTGCTGTTTGTGACGTTGAGTGGGGCTCAGCGAGCTTGCCCCAAGAACTGCAGGTGTGATGGCAAAATTGTGTACTGTGAATCCCATGCATTCAGAGACATTCCTCAGAACATTTCTGGAGGATCTCAAGGCTTATCGTTACGGTACAACAGCATCCAGAAGCTCAAGCCAAATCAGTTTGCAGGCCTACACCAACTCATATGGCTTTACCTTGATCATAACTACATCACTTCAGTAGATGAGGACGCCTTTCAAGGCATCCGAAGGCTGAAGGAATTAATTCTAAGCTCCAACAAAATTATGCACCTTCACAATAAAACATTTCACCCAGTCCCCAACCTTCGCAATCTAGACCTGTCTTACAACAAGCTACAGGCGCTTCAGTCAGAGCAGTTTAAAGGTCTTCGCAAACTCCTGATCTTGCACTTACGATCCAACTCATTGAAAACGGTTCCTATTCGGGTTTTCCAAGATTGTCGCAACCTTGATTTTCTGGATTTAGGCTACAATCGTCTGCGGAGTTTATCTCGCAATGCCTTTGCTGGTCTTTTGAAGCTCACAGAGCTCCACTTGGAACACAACCAATTTTCAAAGATCAACTTTGCTCACTTTCCTCGTCTCTTTAATCTCCGCTCCATTTACTTGCAGTGGAATAGGATCCGATCCTTAAGCCAAGGGTTGACCTGGACTTGGAGTTCTTTACACAATTTGGATTTATCGGGAAATGACATTGCAGGGATTGAACCTGGGACATTTCAGTGCCTGCCAAACTTGCAGAAGCTCAACTTGGATTCCAACAAACTTACTAACATCTCTCAGGAGACTGTCAATGCCTGGATTTCTTTGATATCTATTACTCTTTCTGGAAATATGTGGGAATGTACCCGGAGCATTTGCCCTCTGTTTAACTGGCTTAAAAACTTCAAGGGAAACAAAGAAAGTACCATGATTTGTGCAGGCCCTAAACATATTCAGGGTGAAAAGGTGAGCGATGCTGTAGAAACCTACAACGTTTGTGCAGAAATCCCAGTGGTGATCACTGAAAAACCTTACCAGGTCCCTAAAACCCAGCAGAGACCCATCTTTATTCCAAGACCCACCATTCCCAAAGTGGAAGACTATGAACCAACATCTTTTACACCAAGCCCTTCTCCAGATTTCCCAACATCTGGACCAGAACCAGAATATGAGCATGTTTCATTTCACAAAATAATTGCTGGAAGTGTTGCCCTTTTTCTTTCAGTGGCTATGATTTTGTTGGTCATTTATGTTTCATGGAAACGCTACCCAGCCAGCATGAAACAGCTGCAGCAACACTCCCTCATGAAAAGGCGTAGGAAAAAAGCCCGAGAATCTGAAAGGCAAATGAACTCACCTTTACAGGAGTATTATGTGGACTACAAGCCAACAAACTCTGAGACCATGGATGTATCGGTTAATGGATCTGGACCCTGCACGTATACCATTTCTGGCTCCAGGGAATGTGAGGTATGAACCATGATCCTCCTAAATCCATTTCTGCTGCTGGGAAGGAGAGGTAAATGTTTGACACTCTTGAGGTGACTCTAATCACTAGAAAGAGTAATGAGTCTTCATGCTTTGGGGTTTCTTTGGGGTGAAAGGTTATTAATTAAATTGCAACAGTCAGGGAAGTGATGGTGTCTAACTTTCAAGAATTCAGACTTGAAAGCTATTAGTTTAAGAATAAAAATGAGTTTGGGGTCAACAGCATCAGGGGTCCAGCTTTAGCTATTTTATGCTGGTTAAAAGTTAGGATTACTTCTATCATGATTTTATATTGAGAGATAACAGCAACAAAGGGGAGGCTCTGTTATACTATCAAATTTTGCCTTTGTCCTATTTCAAATGAAATTCTAAATAACTTACTATACAAACTCTCCCCTTCCCTGGATTTTGGTCCTGGTCCCTCATGCATGTTAAAAATATCTTGTTACATGTCACTTCCTTGACATGTAAGGAAGGTGGATGTTCAACATACTATGGAGTTCTTTCTGAAGTGCCTTGATGAATAAAGAAGGGTTTAAATGTGGTCTTTTTTATGGTTGGTGGTGCTGAAATCAAAGAATTTCTTTAAAATGTATTTGCTGGGGAAAGGCAGGTTCTCCACTAACATTTCATTTGAGAATAATTATTTTATATCAATTGGAAGCTTGAGTTCAAGATATGAATATGATATTTAGAGAGAATGGGAGGATATGTTGCTGTTCTCAAGGATGGGAGAAAGAGCATCTAAGGACCTACTGCTTCACAGAAGGCTGCTGCAAACAGGATAGGAGGAGAGAAGACGAATAATGTGTACTCTAGTTATGGTTCTTGGCAGCATGGGGACAGGGTGGGAGTGTTATTTGACTTGAGCGGCTGCAGGATTTACAATCCTCCTAATTGTCTTTCCTGAAAATCCAACCTGCTTCTGACCAGAATATGGATTATGCTATGAAGCCTGTGCCCAAAATTTGCCAAGATAGATTGCTCTTATGCTTTTGATATCTTGTTACATTAAAAAGCACTTCAATTTAAAGACAGTGCAAATGAATGCACCTTTCAAATAAGACGGACACTCTCCCTTTGAACTGCAGAATCAAATCCGATGCCTTTCATCAATTCAGCTGTTTGAATGTACATTTTCTGATGCCTTTCTGAATTGATTAGAAAATCCAATCAACTTTATATTCCAAATCAGTTAGAATGTCAGATCAGATTGATTATCTGAATCAGAATGAATAATTTAAATAAGAATTACAGATACCTAGGAGAAAATCTGTTTCAACCATATTACAGTGATGATTCTTTTGCTTTCCCATACTGCTGGATTTAGTTTCTAGGGGTATTTCAATAGAAAGACAATTGGAATTGCACTGAAAGTATTAACTTGCTTTACTGTATTCCCTCCCCCCCATTTTGGCTTTAATTAATATATCCATTGTTTTTTATTTTAATAAATAATAAAGGAGTGGACACTTTAATTATTTTTCTACCTGTTGAGAAAGGCTATTCCCATCAGTCTAATTTAGTTTCTTCAGAAACATGTTTATAACTCCTGAAGAGTCCAAAACAAGCTGATAAATCCCTATTAGAGTCTAGTGAATTCAATGGATCATTGGATATGGCTTTGCTGGGCTTTGGTTATGCTCAAATCACATCAGTTGCTCTGCTTGAAAATAAGTTTAAAGTGTTTCCTATTGACTAAAGAAGAAACATAGGCCATCCTAGGGGAAATATAGGAAGTCTGACAGATGCTTCTGTCAGAGACATATAATTTAAAAATCAATTATACATGTATTGTTTTATAGATAAATATATAAAACAATGGGCTATGCCTTCTAAAAAGCAGTTTCCTCTGAATTTGATAGGGTTTGCTTGATTATAATTTCTTTAGGGTTTGTAAATCCTGGTTTATTATTTTTCATAAACTAACAATGGGGTAAGTATTGCTAGTGTGTTGTTTTCATTTGTCATACACCCAAGCAAGGACTAGGAAGCATAATGTAAGGATAATTTCCATTTTCTAATAGAAGATCAATAGCTGTTATATGAGAAAAGAATTCTGATTTTTTATGATGAACATCTCCAGCAATTTGAAGTCATCCCCACATTCTAAGTTCAACCCCTAAAGTATGAAGTTACAAGGGTGCAGTTATTTCCATCAATGCCACACTTAAGGAGACAGTAATATAATCCACATATCCTATTACCTGGTTTTGATGCCCTTCAAAAACAATCTGTAAACTCATTTCCAGCTAATGTATTTATTTATGAATTATAGAAGCTACTTCTATTCAACTGAACTCTAGAGATAATTTTCAGTATATTCAGTAAATTACAATATTAGTAATACAATTTAGAAAATAATATATCTGTAAATAAAATTAAGTCTTACATTAGTGAGTCATTACCAAAAAGTCTTCTGGGTGGGGGAAGTTATTTATGAGAGATATATATAAACTAGGAATTTCCAAGAGAAACTGTGTGAGGATTCTGTTCACGGATTTGAAGACTTGCATAAGTAGATTGTATGAACAGGACCAATAAATTGCTGTACTCTGACAACATACAAAATAAATTGTGGGAATATCCAAGGTGAAATTAACTGACCCAGTCAATCTAAACATCTAAAAACATCTAACTTCTAAAAAATATCTGTAATTCATATATTCCCAATTAAAGGAAGAAGGAGGTGGAATTAATAACAATAGGGATTAGTTTTTGTAGTATCATCATAGCAAAGAGAAAATAAAATGTGAGAAAGAAGCAAATGATTTCTCACAATTCCAGAGAACTTTGGGGCTCAGTAGAGAAAAAAATGTACAGATACAGTCCACTTGATTAAGGCAAAGCTAATTTACAACTGAAAAAATCTCTATCACAACCAATAATGAAATGTTTCTATTGTTTCAAATTCAGAGACTTGGTCAATAATTTGCTCACAAACATTGGCCTTCTAAATTGGCCTTAAATCTTGTCCACATCGAGCTCATTAGCATTGTGTTGCAAAGAAATGGCAAAAGAAATGTCTAAGAGATTCTGCTTAATAACCATGTTGAAGTCACTTGAGAAGACTAGTGACACTAACTTCTAACAGTTCTTTAAAATAAACCACATTATTGCTATCCCTAGGAGTTAGGTTGTATTTGCTTGCTTGCTTCTTGTTAACAGGAATGGCCTTCCAGATCACTATTGATGATGAATTATCAACATCCTTCAACAGCTGGGTAATAGGATGGCAGTTTCCAGCTTCTGGACTTCCCCAAATTCTTCCTCCATGTTCTAAAAATGTACAGGTTGTTTTCGACTTACAACAGTTCAGTTAATGACCATTCAACGTTACAACAGCACTGAAAAAAAGTGACTTATGACCGTTTTCATAGTTATGATCTTTGCAGAATCACCATGATTATGTGATCAAAATTCAGATGCTTGGCAGCTGGTTCATATTTATGACGGTTGCAGTACTCCAGGTATCACCTTTTCCAACCTTCTGTCAATGGGGCAGCCAGATTCACTTAACAAATATGTTGCCAATTCAACAACTGCCCTGATTCACAATCGTAACAAGAAATTTGTAAAAAGGAGAAAAACTCACTTAAAAATATCTCACTTAACAACTGAAATGTTGGGCTCAATTGTGATCATTAGTTGAGGAATACCTGTATAAGCAACCTTTTGATAGTCAGATTCCATTTAACATTTGGGACCTTTGCTGGATGGGACAGTTATTCCAGCATTTCTTCCATGTTCATAGGTGGGTCAGACTATTTCTTGCTTGGACATTTTAGAACTGATGGATTGGGTTTTTTTTTTAAAAGTTTCACTTTATGTTATGTCTATTTTAGAGGTTACATTGAAGTTTTAATGAATCATGGAAACAATGCCACTGATGTACTTTTTTTTTAAACAGTAGCTTTATCTCTACTCTCAGGAGTCCATAAATTAAGAAAAAAACATTATTGAAATGTTTTGATACACTGCCAACAGCAGTGACAAAAAAGAACTTCCAGAAAATACCAGTGGGGGAAAAAAACACATTTGTCTTTATGGATCAAGTAGACTCTTTAGCCCACATATTTCTATAACAAGTAGGTCTGCTTTTACTTTTTCTTGCTAGCTGAAATCCCAGGGTGCACTGGCAACTTTAATTTGTTTATCTGTTAGCAAACAGAAATGTCTACCATGTTTACAAATTTGTTAAGTTTCATGCACCAGTTTGTATTCTTCAAAAGTTCAACACTGAATCAATTGCTGGGTTCTCGTGATTCATATTCCTCTTCTTTTAATTCAAGTTTAATTTTCATTATTTCTAATGTATTTCCCTTAAAAATGCATGCATAGAGTTTTGGTAGTTGTAATCTTATGACTGTAATAATGAAATGAAATGTCACTGATTTTGAACTCCAAGGATTATAGAAAAGTTGTGTTTGACTCTTGGAATTTGATTCTGTTGAATGGGTACAGTGTGTATATAAACCCTTCTGAGAGATAAGGACTTTGAATGATGCATGGTGGTGGTAGGGTCATATACACCCCTCAAAATATGATAGGCTACCACAAAGAATGAGTGGAACCATATGTAACTTCATTTTAACAATAAACGAGGCAAGCAGAAATCTAGTCTCTAACTTACTTTCCCAATTACCACATTTAAAAATTACAATTAATGGCAATTTTTGGAAGATGGTGACATCCAAACCTTTTTGAGAGCTCCATGCAATTATGAATCCTTGAATTCTGCAGGGCTGATATATAACTTTTTCTTGCAGGACAAAATCAAACAGGCTTGATCTTTTTTTTAAGTGAATTGGGAATATAGGAATGAACTTACATTAACATAACAAGTTCCCCTGATGGGGGAAGAGAGGCGGGATATAAATCTAACAAATAATAATAACAAATAACATTGTTATTTTGGAATGAAGAGAGAGAGACTTTCAACTTGAGGAAGATATGGAGAGATACTGAGAGAGTAGGTTACTCTGTGCACCTGTTCCCACAGCTGACTGTTATCCCATGAATTCTCTCCTAAGATGATGTCTATTTCAGTATTCATTGGGGTCTGTAGGTGTGCATTTGAGGTAAACCTTAGCACTATTGTTTTTGACAACGATCCTGAACTTAAATCATTTCAGGGAATCCAAGAAAAATAATCATGGCACTAGAATGTAAGCGTCTTGATTCCAAGAAAGCAATTGCCATCATATGGTTTGTTGATGTAATAACTTAATGACCACAGGAAGCTATTTTGAACTCCTTTAATGGCATTGAGATATCAGCAGTTATTTTGCTCATGCTCATATTGGAAGAAAGGGAGCAACAATAAAAAAGTGGGATAAAAAATAAAATTCATTTTGTATGATGTAAGATTCTGTAACCTTTAAACAGAAAAGATTGGATGAAAATTGACTGCTGTGTAAAGACCAAAGAAATTAACAGTTTTTAAGAATAAATCTTTTGCATTATCAGTCATCTGATAAGATATCAGCTGTTCTGTAAAGACCACTCATTGAATGGGGGGATTTGTATATTTCAGAGTTTATTTGAGGATTTATATCAGGTGGCAACAGTAATTCCCTAAAATTACCTCAAGTCACAGAGAAATGGCATTGAAAAAATTGTAAGCTGCCCTGAGTCTTCGGAGAAGGGCGGCATATAAATGTAATTAAAAAAAAAGCTTATCTGGAAGTTTAGCTGCTGTAATTTGGAGAAGTAGGTGGTTGACTGAAGGACCTCCTATTGGATGGAAGAAATAAACATGGCCTAGGAAAGGTGATGAACATGGTGGGATGCAAGAGTAACTTTAGGGGGAAAAACTTTAGGAAAACAGAACTTGGAGGAAATATTACTTAACAAGTCTTTCAGTACTCAAGTACTTTTTTCTGTCACAGAAAAAAGAGGGCCAGCCTATTCTCAAAGAATCTGAGGCCAGGACAAGAAGTAACCAGATGGGAGCTTATCAAGGAGAGAAGCAACCTAGAACTAAGAAGAAATTTCCTGACAGTTAGAACAATTAATCAATGGAACAACTTGCCTCCATAAATCGTGAATGCTCCCACACTGAAGGTGTTCAAGAAGAGACAGGGCATTCATTTGTTCAAAATGGTATAGAGGAAGGGTTGGACTAGAAAACTCTCAGCTCCCTTCCTATCCTATGTTCTATGAGAAAAATGTAAAGACATAAGAAGAAAAAGGCACAGATTGGTAAGAATGCTTTACTATACCAGTGGTATATTTTGACCAATGCTGTCAAGAGATATATATTTTATGAAGTTTACTATGTGCATGTAAAATTCTAGTAAGATTGTAGTGGATTTTTTTTGTATTCTGATTTGAAAGCCTCAGCATCAGAGCCAAGTCTGCTTATTTTGCCTATTATTTCTTGTCTATAAAATGCTTCGGGTGCTATGAACCACAGAAGTGGTTCATAGCACCAGGCACAACCTGAGTTCATTTCTATTCTGCATTCTCAATATGGATATCTAACATAATGCTTTTTAAATCCACATTAGCCTTGATTTTCTTGTACCACAAATATGCCTGCTACCAAAGCCTCAGGTTATGTCCTAATTGTAGGTTATTTCAAAATAACTTCATTATAACATTTAATTAAAAAAAGATATGTTAAGATGGGGAAAACTATAAGAGTCATGTGCCAGGGAGAATTTCTGTGATAAAATTGAATGTCTTGCCTAGAATGATGTTTTTGATTCAAATAATTCCTCTTTTGACAATTGATAGACCATGTAAACAGTGGCACAAGAACGTATCTAAATTTGTGTGGCGGGGAGAAGACCACGAATTAAATCTAAGGTGTTGCAAGAAAGAGGAGGAGTGGGTTTACTAGATTTGAAATAGCAAAAAAAGTATTAGTATTATTATTATTATTATTATTATTATTATTATACACAAAAATGACAGCATACACAGCAAACAAGATAGCTATGCTGGGTTTCATATCACAGATCACTAGTCGAACACTTCCCAAGCGTTTAGGACTGCGTGATGTATCAGCGGATTATGCGAGCAGATCCCAGTAAGGTGGCCTTCTGCAGCTGACCAATGGTGATCTTGTCAGCGCCAATTTTTTTTAAGTGCTTGCCTAGGTCTTTAGGCACAGCACCCAGTGTGCCGAGTACCACTGGAACCACCTGCACTGGTTTATGCCACAGTCTCTGCAGTTCGATTCTCAAGTCCTGATATCTGGTGATTTTTTCAAGTTGTTTAGGTTAGATTAGATTAGATTCAACTTTATTGTCATTGCCATGGATACAGGCAACAAAATGCAGTTAGCATCCAACCAGAAGTGCAAAACAACAGTAAAATATAAATATATGTTTGCAAATATGCAAAACATCTATGAATATGCCAATGGAAAACACAACAAAATGTATGTATGTATTTATTTATTTATTTTATTTGACTTGTATGCCGCCACTCTCCGAAAGGACTCGGGGTGGCTCACAGATAAAAACATAGAAAAATAAATAATATAAAAAGAGATTAAACCTAACAAGCCAAATACTACTATAAAAACCGAATTAAAATGGAATTTAAAACCCACCCTCTCCCCTAGGAGATCAGTCCAGCCCAGCCTGTAAAAACAACCAGGTTTTTAGATCACGCTGGAAAGAGGAGAGATCGGGAGCCAGCCGGAGCTCAACAGGTAGTTGGTTCCATAAGGTGGGAGCCGATACAGAATAGGCTCTTCCCCGGGGCACCGCCAGCCAACATTGTCGTGCGGACGGCACCCCAAGGGTCCCAGCCTGTGTGCTCGCACAGGGCAATCGGTATTTGATATCGGCAGGAGACGCTTCTGCAAGTACCCCGGACCCATGCCATGAAGGACTTTGAATGTTAATGTCAAGACCTTGAATCGCACCTGGAGGGCAACCGGCAACCAATGTAGCTCGTGCAGGAGGGGCGTAACATGGGAGTATCGGGAAACTCCCATCACAACCCATGCGGCCGCATTCTGCACCAGCTGGGGCCTCCAGATGGTATGCAAGGGCAGTCCTAAATAGAGAGCGTTGCAGTAGTCGAGTCGGGACGTAACAAGTGTGTGAGTGACG
This sequence comes from Naja naja, assembly GCA_009733165.1. NCBI lineage: Eukaryota > Metazoa > Chordata > Lepidosauria > Squamata > Elapidae > Naja > Naja naja. The sequence continues at coordinate 10,821,018 of CM019156.1, read as the reverse complement.
GTGCGAAGGGCATCTCGATCCAGGTAAGGGCGCAGCTGGCGAACCAGCTGAACCTGGGCAAAAGCCACCCTGGTCACAGCTCTCACCTGCTCCTCCAAACTGAGCCGTGAATCCAGGAGAACCCCCAGGTTTCGTGCCCTATCCACAGGGGGCAACACCTCTCCCCCTATGGCCAAAGATGGAATATGTTCACTGGAGCGAGATGCCTGTATGCACAGCCACTCAGTCTTGGCCGGATTGAGCTGTAGTTTGTTCCTGCCCATCCAGATCCGTACTGCATCCAGACAACAGGACATCACAGAGAGGGCATCACTGATTTGGTTTGGGGTGGAGATATATAACTGAGTATCATCAGCATAAGGATGATACCTCACCCCAAAACCCCAGATGATCTCACCCAGCGGCTTCATATAGATGTTGAACAGGAGGGGCGAGAGGACTGACCCCTGAGGGACCCCACATGTGAGAGCCCTTGGGGCCGACCTCTGCCCCCTGCCAACACCGATTGCGAACACCCCAAATGTTGTACACCAACACACAAGGATAAGTGTGACTGCACATATAGGTACATATACAACTGTACAAAATGTTTATGGACACATTGAATATAAGTACAAATGCATGAAGTATTATACAAAATACATCATATATTATCAAGGGAAACATCAGCATATGTGTGGGGACAAACAAACTGAGGAATTCAGCAAGGAAACCACTGTGTGGTAAAAGCTGTTCCCTAGCCTGCTGGTCTTAGACTGTAGGCACCTGAACCTCCTCCCAGATGGAAGAAGAGTAAACAGTTTGTGGGCTGGATGGAAGGGGTCCTTAACGATGCTGTGGGCTTTACGCAGACATCATTTCCTCTGAATGTTCACAATGGCAGGAAGCGTTGGGCGATTTTCACCACCCTCTGTAATGCCTTTTTTTCTTTTATAGTGCAATTTCCATACCAAACTGAGATACAGCTAGTTAAGATGCTCTCGACTGTTCTGCAGTAGAAATCAGTCAGAAAAGCTGAGGAGAGGTGATTCTTCCTCAGTAATCTCAGGAAGAAGAGGCATTGGTGAGCTTTCTTAATCAGACTAGTGGTGTTAATCTGCCAGGACAAGTCCTCAGAGTGGTGGATCCCCAGGAACTTGAAACTGGTGACACGTTCTACCATTCTCCCGTTGATGTATATAGGAGAATGTGTGTGACCATTCTTTTTCCTGAAGTCCACAATGAGTTCTTTGGTCTTGTTAGTATTAAGTAATAAGTTATTGTCAGCACACCATGTAGCTAGGTACTGCACCTCCTCCCTGTACTCTGAATCGTCATCATCATTGAGGAGTCCAATCACTGTAGTATCATCTGCGAACTTGATAATGGTGTTAGAGCCATACACAGGTCTGAAGTCACAGGTGAAGAGAGAGAACAGGAAAGGGCTCAGCACACAGCCTTGGGGTACGCCAGTACTCAGTATGATAGTAGATGAAGTGGAGTTATTCAACTTGACATGTTGTGGTCTGTTTGTCAAAAAGTCCAGTATCCAATTACAAAGAGTAGTGTTAATACCCAGGTCACCAAGTTTAGTGATCAACCTGGAGGGAATGACTGTATTAAATGCTGAACTGAAGTCAACAAACAGCATTCTAGCATAGGTATTCTTATTGTCCAAGTGTGTTAGAGTGGTGTGTAATGCTATGGAAACAGCATCCTCGGTACTCCTGTTCTTGCTGTAGGCAAATTGGTAAGGGTCCAATGTAGTTGGAAGGCAAGTTTTGAGATGTGCCAGGACTAGCCGCTCGAAGCATTTCATGATTGTAGGTGTAAGTGCTATAGGGCAGTAGTCATTCAGACACTCTGGCTTGGGGTGTTTAGGCACCGGCACGATGGAAGTGGTATTGAAGCAAGTTGGTACAGTTGCTTGAGAAAGAGACAGACTGAAAATGTCAGTCAAAACCACAAACAACTGTTCAGCAAAAGCCCTAAGTACACGTCCTGAAATGCCATTGGGACGCGCAGCTTTACCTGTGTTGATCCGGCTCAGAACAGCGCAGACTTCAGTGGTAGAGAGTGTGAGGGGCTGTAAGTTTACAGAGGGTCTGATCTTGGTGACTATCTCCTGGTTGTCTCGTTCAAAGCGAGCATAAAAATCATTTAGCTCATCAAGAAACAAGTCATTAGCAAATGAGGGAATAAAATGGGCAGGCTTGTAGTCAGTAATATTCTGAATGCCTTGCCACATGCGTCGAGGATTGGAGTTAGCAAAATGATCCCCAGTACTTAGCTTATAGCTACGCATTGCTTTCTTAATACCCCTTCTCAAATTGGCCCTAGATGCACTATAGGCATGTCTGTCACCGGATCTGAAGGCAACGTCTCAAACCTTAAGCAAGAGACGGACCTCCCTATTCATCCATGGCTTCTGATTAGTATATATGATGATACGTTTTTCAGTTGTGACACTGTTGATTGTGAAGTTAATATGATCCAAAATGGAGGAGGTATATTTATCAATGTGCATGTGAGAGTCAGAGGTAGCTTGAGAGGCAAACATACTCCAGTCCGTGTGCTGAAATTGGTCCTGCAGTATATTATCTGAGTTGTTTCTCGTTGATTCTGCTGTCACCAGGTATGGCATTGTCGATGATCCACACTTTTTTCTTCTCCACAATCGTGATATCCAGGGTGGTGTGTTCCAAAACTTTATCAGTCTGTATTTGGAAGTCCCACAGTAGTTTTGCATTAATAATAATAATAATGATAATAGTAATGATAATAATGATAATAATAATAATAATAATAATAATTTGCAATTTGCTGTTTAGTTTGGATGAAAGAGTGGGTGCTGCTGAGAAAGAGAAGGCTTTCAGCTTATTTTTGAAATGGAGCCATTGAGCACATGACTGGAGCATCTGCTGCCTTTATTTGTTGTAAAGCCTGGTTTCACCTGAAGAGATGGTGTTTCCTAAAAACAGAAGTCTCTCAAAAATATGACACAGGTTCTGCAAGAAATCATTGTTTCCAGCTGTGGAAGCATGACATGTGATATGCCTTCAGCACTCACACAGACACATGCACACATTTTCCAAGAGACCAATAAACAATTTGTGTGAGAATGAGTATTATTTTCTGCATTGACTTGAGAATGTTTTCTATTCCTCTCTTTTTCTCTTGAAAACAGAAGGTCTTCTAATAGCAAAAAAGAAACTTCACTTTTCACTTTTGTTTCCATAAATCATTAACCATATTAGGAAAATTTACATCTCCCCTCCCCTCTTTTGGCATTTCTGTAATATTTAATTTTGTAATGCAAAATACATAGTAGGGTTAGGACTGTACCAATATTCAGTTTGGAGATTCAGTTTGGCAGGTAGATGATCGAATCCCCAAATCAAATTGACTGAATTGAATTATTGATTTGGATTGAGTCATCAAATTGAATCAAGTACTTTCCAATTAATCTGGCAGTTTGAGGGTCTTTGGGGCATGCATAAAACATCCTTTTTCCCTGATCAAATTTAATTTCTGAATTGGATCAATTCAGTTTCTTCCTATTGATTTAGAAATACAGACTGACAATTCTAAATTGACTTTTTTCAATTAAATTGTTTTGAGATGGATCATATATAATCTTAGCATCCTACTATTGATACAGAATGTAAATTCATATGCATGCATGCATATCGGTAATAGAATTCACTTATTTGAAATGGTATAGGTCTCCTGCTTGAACATGGGGTTGGTCTAGGACAGGGGTTGTCAACCTTTTGGACCTCAGGGACCACCAAACTCATAATTTTAAATCCTGTGGACCAGAGACCCCAAAAAAGTCTGCAGGAAAATCCCCCACCCTATTTTCCTACTGATCATTCTTTATTTGGGATCGCAAAATACTGTCTTGAGCTCTGTTCTCAGGGGGAAAGAGAGACTTTTGGCGGCACGCAAGGAAAGCATCAGAAGTCTTTCTTTCTCTCCCCCAAACTCCACCAGAAATGAGTCTTTGTGAGACTTGTCACACTGCTGCAGCCTCTTGGAGCAGGATGCCTTGCAGGGTCCCAAAGACTCACTTCTGGGAGTTTGACATTTCTCTGCAGACCACCAAAATTTTCTCATGAACCACCAGTGGCTCACGGCCCACTGGTTGGTGACCACTGGTCTAGAAGACCTCCAAGGTCGCTTCCAGCTCTATTCTGATTGATTGATTGAGATACCTTTCTATTTAAAAATGACTCTCATTGAACAACCTTTCCATTTTGATAGGAAAAATCCAAAGCAATACAGCTATGAAATGTAATAGAAAATGATACTGTTATTTTCATTAGTATTCGATTTTGATTGTATCTATTTTTAAATTATAATTAGTTAATTTTAAAATGGGATTTTAAAAATATGATGTTATGTGACAATTGCATGTGCTTCAGAGTTGATTCATTGGTTTACTTGTTTGTTTATTGCTTTTCTATAGCTACCCATCTCAAGCAAGTAGCTCTGGGCACTGAACCTAAAACAATTAAAAACAATTATAATATAATACGAGCGAAATATATATGGCAGCCAAGTTTTAATGATATTTATCTCGAAAATTAGCCTGTCTTAGGCAGATTAGATGGCAAAAGAGGAGGTAAGCGATGTCTCTAGAAGCAAGGTATCTTCTGCTTGTTGTGTCAACTCATAAAACATTCCTGGCCTTACTCATTTTGCTCTTGAAAGCCATACCTATCATGATTTTAGAAGTTTCCCTTATCAATCCCAGGGAAAGTTACAACTGTTCTTTTTAATGTTTAGAATGTTGCATAACTACAGTCAGGGTTATTTTTTGTATTTACTAATTTGATTTTTATAGCTACCCACCTCCACAAGTAATTCTGTTCATAGCTATAGCTTTTGCCCTCAAGTCAGTCTCTTATTTAAAAAAAAAGTCATTTCTCACCTCTATGGGTGGTCTATAACTTTCTCAATCTCAAATTCCCAGAGGCCTGGGAATTTGAGACTTCTGCACGATATCTTAGCTATTCATAATAATGTAGTCTTCTGGAGAAAGTGCTATGCTGTTGCTCCTGGAGTCTGTTGGAGCCTTGCTCCCAGCTTAGGAGTCACAGTCCCAAGTGCTCCTACTGCAACTGGAGCCACTCTCACCTCTACTTTCCACATTCTCTACAGTTCCTTCTTCAAGTCGCTTTGCAGAATGCTTGCATCCAGTTTTGGTCCCCACATTACAAAAAAGATGTTGAGACTTTGGAAAAAGTGCAGGGAAGAGCAACTAAGATGATCAAAGGCCTGGAGATTAAAACATATGAAGAATGGTTGCAGGATTTGGATTTGGCCAGTCTAGAGAAAAGAAGGACCAGGGAGACATGATAGCAGTATTCCACTATTTGAGGGGCTGCGCCAAGGAAGAGGGGGTCAAATTATTATCAAAAGCACCTGAAGGTAGGACAAGAAGCAATGGATGAAAACTAATGAAGGAGAGAAGCAATCTGGAATTAAGAAGAAATTTCCTGACAGTGAGGACAATTAACCAGTGGAACAGCTTGCCTTCAGATATGATGGATGTTCTATCTCTGGAAGATTTTAAGATGAGACTGGACAGCCACCTGTTTGAAATGGTTCAGGATCTCCTGTTTGAGCAGGGGGCTGGACTAGAAGACCTCCAAGGTCCCTTCCAGCTCTATTTTAATTCTCTCTGTGGTTGCTGTGATTTGACACCATTACATCTATTGGCTTTGTTGTCTTCTGTCCTTGTCCATAGACAATGTCTAGTCGATTAACCGGTATCTATTTGTCCATCTGGATCCGGAGGTAACACAGGATCTTAATCCTCTCATTCTCTGCAACCTTCTAGGGAATCTCCCATCTGGAGTTAGGAGGGTCTAGCCCATTCATTGTGCAGATGTTCCTGCATACAAGGCCAGCTATTCCTGCCTGCATCTTACAACCTGCCACTATGTGTTGGACTTCTCTGAGGCCTCTCTGCATACTGTGCACTTTGAATCCTTTCAGTGTAGTAGATCCCTGCTTCTATGGATGTAGTGCTTAGAGTCCTGTTCTTGCTATGATCAGTGTCTCAGTACTGTCTTTTAGTCCAGCCTTTCCAGCCACTGATATGAAATAACAATTAAAAGGGATATATAAATAATTAAAAATGATATATAAATAACAAACCAAAAATGATCTGAAAAAATTTCCTATAGTGGATTTATAAAAAAAGTCTTGTTACAAAAAAAAGGAGAAAGAAGAAAACAAAGGAAAAAATGTAAAGAAATCAAGTTTTAGGATGTTTGATGGGACTAAAGATCAAGATTGTTAGCAGTAAAGAAAGGAATATAACATTTGTTTATTTGTTTCAAGGCTAAAATAGATATGTTGTTATCTTTAGTAACCCTTAATGGACTTCTGCTGATCTCAGGACTGAAATAGATTTATGGATTTGTTTATAGATGAGAAGTGAAATGGGAAGAAGAGATGATTTGTATCTTAAGAAAAGATGATAAGTTATTACAAACATTTATACTTGTCTGGGTGAAGGGGGAAGACACTTCTTTATGTATTTATTTTCTTTTTCTTTACTATATTCTTATTTTTTTCTTTTATATTTTTTAAATTTGTATTTTATTATTGTAAATTGTGATCTTTGGAAGTAGTTTGCCATTTTCTCCTTCCTAGGATTGAGAGAAAAAGTATTGCCTTAGGACTTCATACCTAATGCAAGACCAGCATTCATGGATTCCTAGTTTATGGTTTGATGCCTTAACCACTAAGCTAAACTGGCTCTTCACTTAGTAACTAATGAATGTATCTATGGGGTAGATACATGCATCCCTTCCTTAGACTTGCAAGTGCAACTATAGGTTTAAAAGGAAAATGACAACTAGTACTAGGCTGTATTCATCTATTCTTTCTCTTGCTCTTCTCTTAAAGTTCCTTTAGGGAAGAGGAGTTTTGTGCTTAATGACTGTTACTATATCAGAGTAAAATTAAGATTATGAGATCATCATCATCTTCCAAGGTGGGTAAAATGAGGACCCAGATTGTTGGGGGCCATCAGTCATAAACCACTTAGAGAGGGCTGTAAAAGTACTGTGAAGCGGTATATAAGTCTGAGTGCTATGGCTGTTACTAGATGAAGATTAATTTTGAAGGAAGGGAATAGTCTGTATTGACACGGGAGTATTTTCTGCTCTTATGTTCCACATCTATGCCTCAGCCCTGAATGCCAACATTGTGGCTGGCTTCTGGTGAAGCTGGGAAAAAGTATCTAATTAATTGTCCTCCAGGAAGACCCATTGCACCTTAGCATTTGCCACATAACTTTTCTCAGCAATAGACATCCTAAGCAGATGCAGCAAGCTATATATATAGCTCTAAATGCCCTGCCCTTGTTTTAAAAATGAATGACTTTGCTGTGGAAATGAATCCAGAACCCTCCATAAGGTTGACCTTTCCAGTAAATGTCTCCTTGCTTCTCCTGAGAGGGAAGCAGGATGAACAGTGAAACCACTTCCTGTTTGAAACTCTTTGCCTCGTTTCTACTTTCAACTTGCATGTGCTCGGAAGAGGTAATTACTAGTTTTAAGATGGGTTGGAGGAACAAAAATAACAGGTATGCATAATTTCACTCCTCTGCTTCTAAATTCAGAGATCTCTGTGAAAAGCTTCATGATACTTGCGCATTTCTATCGTTGCCACCCGTCACTCTTGTAAAAGAGCAGCTGCAGCAATACATCTACCCTACACCAACTGAGAGAAATTACAAAATGTGGTTTCAGGATTTAGTTTTAGCATGACAATTCTTGCTAAATTCTTTCCTCCTACCAGTTCTCATTCGATTTGATGACAGCATTTGTTCTTGGAAGTTGTCCCAACACAATGGGAATTCTGGCATCCCTGTCTTTTAACATGAAATGAGCCTGCTGAGCAGTTTTCAGATTCCTTCAGCACCTGCCTGACCTACTTCCCAATTTTATCTAATTCTTCTACTTCCTAGTGTTATTCTTGCACTATGACAGGGTCCGCTTCCAATCTTATCTCACTGAAGTTTAGAAAAAGAGGTAGAGGCTGAGATAGAGATGGAGGGAGAGAGGGCGGAAGAAAGGAAAGATTCTGCAAAGCCCATATATTTAAATGTTATTCTTTTTCCTCACAGATCTTCAGTTTCATAGAGCTTCCATAAGCATTTTAATCTCTTTGGAATATACCTACATTCCTACTTCACCTTCACCTTTCCCCCCATCCCCAAAAGTTACAAAAATAAACTAGATTTCATACATTGCAAGAAGCAATATTTTCTGTTTGTCATTCAGTGGATGACCATGCAACTTAAAGGAAGCTATTTTATCAGAACGGCCAAAGCACACACTCAAAATTTCAATTAGGCTCACTGCCCCTCCCCTTCTCCCAGATTTTTATGCTGTTGTTTAGTCATCAGCAAACAAAGGTCAAGGGATATAACTAGTAGCTAAGCATAGCTGGGTAATTGGGAGCTTCATGGCAACAGATAGTGGACAACCTTTTGCTGCTAGGGAACACAGGAAATGTAATTTTCTAAGACCAATTGTCTCAATGAATTTATTCATAATTAACTGGCATAGTTAAAAGCTTCAGAGAAGTTGTTTTCATCCACATTGCTATGGCAAATTGTATAAATACTCCGACCCTCGAAGCAGATGCATGAATTTATTTTGATAATCTAATATCCTATGAAGTCTATAAACAATTGCTTTCTTTTCCAGAAAGCATGTTTTTCATCTCTTCTCCCATTGCCACCCTTCTGGAGTTGGGACAAGGGTGCCTATATAAAGGATGCCTGCTTCAATTTAACATTTTATGACAAATTGCACCTAGCCATTTTCTCCAGGAAAAAAATAAATATATAGCAAAAGCAAAAATGAAAGTGTTTTGGTATAAGAAAGGAGGCATTTAAATAAGCTTGAATTTCAGATTTGCAGAGTCCAAATTCAAATTTTCATAATTTTTTTTACTCTGAATCTAAAATTAATGTTTTAGTTAATTTCATTGGTTCTTTACAGCTTCCAATTATTTTAGTTTTCTCATATTTTAAGAACTATATTTGGTATCTTAAGAGTTTGATTTTGGGTAAAACTTCTTCAATTTTAAAGGAACAATTCCTGATATTCCTAAATTTATGTAACTGTAGATTCTTAGATTGCTTAGATTCTTTGAATAGATTGAGAGATATTTTATTTTTCTATTTTCCTGAAGTTCATTATGGTAGCATATCTCTGTCATACTTTTTTTCTTATGCAACTGCTATATCACATGTGTTATTTAAAAGCAATTAAAAGCAATGTTTAAAGCTTTTAATTTTAAAACAGGCTTTTAACATTGTATCATGTTTTCAATCCCATCTGTCTTTTTTATAGTATTTAATATTTGACTTGCTTTTGTAACTAGAACTTTGTAGTTGAACTTTTTCTGAATCAATATTGGTGGATCCTACTCATGAAGTTTGCATCAGTCCTTAAATCAATGGAATGCAAAGTTTCAATAAAATTAAAGAAATTTCTCTAGAAAGTTACATCCTTTATGAAGGGTGGCTTGTTCGGAGTATCCTTGGAAATAATTGGATTGACTAATGTCTTTTGAAGGACACATCAAGTTCATTGATTAAATAAAATGTCAGGTGTTTTTGTTTTGATTTGTTTTGTATGTATTTTGGGCTTTTTTATGTCCCTTGCCTGGATAAATGGATAGTTACAGTGCAGTAGTACTGTATATCTGGATATTTTATGAATGGATATTTATAATGCTAATGATTGTGGATGAATGTTTTGCTACCACCTAATTATAAATCTTATAGAAGACCCTGGTTTATACATGCAAACATGATCTTTATCTACAATTACTTCTTGAGAACTCTGCTTTAAGATCAGTTCTGGAGGAGGAGGAGGAGGAGGATACAGGCTGAAGTTTGAAGTAGCAATGGCCATGCTGCCCCACATGGTCATGTTACCACATATTGGGTGAGACAGCTTTACAACTCATTGTGGCATTCTGCAATCCTGTGATTGCAATTTGCAATGTTTTTTGCCAGTTTCTGGCATTTTTGGCTAGTATCCAGGCAAAAAAGGTATTCACATGAGTGAGTTAACTTAACCATCATAGTGTTTGCTTAATGACCCCCATATGAGCCTTGGTGGTGCAGGCTATTAAATGCCTAGCACTTAGTTCCAGCTGCCTGCAATTACTGCAGGCTCGAATCCCACCAGGCTCAAGGTTGACTCAGCCTTCCATCCTTTCAGGGTAGGTAAAGTGAGGACCCAAGATTGTTGGGGGCAATAAGCTGACTTTGTAAAAATGCTGCTTAGTAATAAGCAGGCATATACAATGGAATGAAGGCTATTGCTGAGCACATTGGGTTGTGCTCCAAACATTGTAAGCCGCCCTGAGTCTCCGGAGAAGGGCGGCATATAAATATGAATTTTAAAAAAAATATTATATAAAAGGTCAGAAAATTACTTCTGGTTATATGGATGCCTCAATTTATAACTATAATGATTTATGAATGTGATTTTGGGCTGTTATGCTTGAGATTGTAAATCAAGAAGTATCCCTCTCATTCCATTCCTCCTTCTTTTTATACTCTTAATCTCTAAACCATGTTTTTAATCTAAAGCAGGGGTGTAAAACTCACATCGTCACAGCATCATCACATGATGTATCGGGACATTTTTCCCCTTCTCTAAACCAGGTGGTTTAGAGGTGGACACATCTGGGCCATGGGCCACGAGTTTGACACCCCTGATCTAAAGCATCTTCTGCAGCTCCATAGTTGCTGTTGCTTCAGCCAAGTGATTTTATGCAGTAGAGCAAAACTGCCCTATGTTAATGCTATTTTCCTACCTTTTCCATTGCTTCCAATGTTACCACTACTACCCACCCTTTGTTCCCAGAGCTTCTAAATCATGTCTTAAAAGCCTTTGATTTAAAAAGCCTCACCAGTGCCACACATTAAATATAATGTAGAAACAAAGGCAATTCATGTCTTTTCACAGTTAGCTTGCAAGTTGGACAAATCAAACTAGGAAGCAAGGAGTGGCAACTTCAAATTAGCAACCATTTGCCTATGGAAACAGATTCTGCATGCACATGTTTTAGTTGTCAAATGTATCCAGAGACCCTATGAGCAAAGTAGGAAAAATAAATCCAGGCAGTCTCAGGGAATTATTAACCTTTTGCTCTTGATTATTTACCACAAAAATCTTTTTTCCCCAGTTAAGCACTGGAAAAGCCAAGTCATAATTTTTAGCTTGACTGATATTTTCATCTACTCTTTGTTATCCTGAGCAGTTAAGAAAGAGAACATGCAAGAGCATACTCACTGGATTTTTTTCCCCTCCAGAGAACAACAAAACAAAACAAAAAAGCTTATTGCTTATTTTTCAGCCTCTCTGTAAGTGGCGTCTTAAAATAGACAGTGTAATCATCCTGTATACAGGAGAGACCATTTCTAATTGTGAATAAAAGGCAGCAATAAAGAAGTTATTTTATCAGTGTATAAATCTGTTGTCCATATTAATGGTGAGTCTTCTTGAGACCAAGTTATAGACTTGGTAGTTAAATAGGGTTTGCTCAGCCAATACTTGATTTCAGGTCAGAAAAATATTTGGGCCCTGAATGGATAAAGGAAAGTAGCTTAATCTAATACCAAACAGCAATATCATTGATAGCCAAAAAGCTCCTGCTAGCCTCTTCATAGACACCTGAAATTGAACCTCACTGTTTTTGACATATAGTGTTATTGGAACTCAGGCTCTATGTTAAAGCTTAATTTATTTTCTCCTGGGAAAATAAAATGAGAAGGAACTATTGTGCGCGAACGTTCCTAGTGCTTTCATTTCATTTTACTTGCAGGCATTTACTTGTTTGTTTTATGGGTCTGCCCCAATCAAAAAGAGTCTGTTACAGCATTAAAAACCCCAAAGACAAGAGAATGGCTGCTGATAACATTTAACTAAGAGCTGAAGGCTCAGTGAAATAAAACTATCTTCAATGTGCTTCTAAATACGATAAGGGAAGGAGGTTTATGAATCTCTGGGGAGAACGTGCATGTAGATAGAGATGTAGAAATAGAAATGATTCTTATGTTTGATGGCTCCAATCTCATGTTGGTCATTGTGTTTTATATTGAAATAGAACTGTATCAAAAATGTCTGCTGATGGACGCATGGAAAGGTGCATATCTGGGACTTGCCATGTCAGTAGAGGATTGCTTCCTGGGTTCTTTACCTATATTTAATTATACATTTGACTTTGCCTTATTGAATCTAGTAATGTAGTATTACTTCCAGGCCAAAAGGTATCTAAGTCATTGACTCAGGGAAGGGATGGAGCAAAAGAAGATAATGAGTTTTCAGGACAAGAAGAATTCTGTTGAGCAACAGAGCTTGAAATAGTGAGCTACTAACTTGGAGTTTCCTGAAGCTATCCAATTCCCATGTGCTTTGCTATTGACTTCGTTGCGCTCTTGGCATCTGGTTCAAACCAGGCCAGGCAGCAAGGTGAAAAGAAAAGGCAAACTGGAACAGGGTCTTTCTTTTTTTTTCATCCTATACTGGTGACACCAGAAAGAACATTTGCATGTGGACATTTATTTATTGATCAAATTTTAAAACTGCCAATCTCCTTCACAGAGGGACTCAGGGTAGTATGCAAATAAAATATTAAACATTTAAAAACAGCACATACAATTTAAAAAGAGGCATGCAATGCTGAAAATTAATTAAAATGTTTCATTAATATGAAACAACCAGTTGATTACCGTTGCTTGATAGGCTTGCATTATCAAAACTGCTTCTGTAGGTAATTCTGGTATCTAAGGCATATATTTGCAAAGATTGGCATATATTTGCAAATATTGCTAGGAGAGACATACAGTATGAGCACTTCAAACTCTATTTCTAGAATTCAAGTCTGCATTTAAATTTGACTTGGGAAAAAAGCATACAAATCTCTTGAACCATTTTTGGAGGGGGAAGAATGTGTGTAATAGCAATGTTCTGATTTATAAAACACCACTACATTTTCTACCATCCATTTAATAGCAGTGCCTTGATGGTTAGCAAGAAGCATATTATTTCAGCTACATTAGTTTTCTATTATTGAATTTCAACCAGAATTTGATATAGATTGTTTTTTTCTCCCGCCTCTGTTGTCTGTTGTAATCTTTGAAGACGAAAACAAACTCTTGCTTTTAGAGATGTTGAAAAAAACTCATCACAGATTTTGCTCCCTCCATGTAAAATAGGGTAGCCTTCCAAAATACCTCCCATTGCAGCAAAAATAGTCACATAATCTTCACTGTCTATTGTATTTTGGCTCAAAATATTTCCATTCCAAAGATTATATACATATGACTTGTAAGATTACATAAGAGGTAAGTGTAAAAGTGCATACTAGACAAAAACTGTATACAAAAGAAAAACAACAACAAACATTTAGTGGATTTTCAATTTAGCATTGATTTGGAAAGCAGTGTGTATTGAGGAATTAACCAATAACTCAATTAGGAGATGACTCCATCTCAATTCTTTGCTTCACAAAGTGATGTGTTTTATTTTGATCTCCATTATGCAGACAATTAAAGAGGGTAGGGTGACAACAGGTTTCCAAGTAACTCTTTTGTTTTGTTTTATTAAATCTGCATCTGAAACATTATGGCCAAATGTGTTTATTTACTGTATTTATTTAAAAGATTAGATGGCTGCCTATCTTAGACAGCACAATCAATGGGTGCCTCATAGTAATAAAAGCACAAAACACTGAAACCCCATAGAACACAACCCCCCGCCCCCAAGTTTAAAGCCAAAGTTCCTGCTCACCTAGCAGTTTGAAAGCATTCAAATACAAGTAGATAAATAGGTACCACTTTGGTGGGAAGGTAACTGCATTGAGCATGCTTTTGGTGTATAGCCATGCTGGCCTCATGACCATGGAAAATGTCTTAGGACAATGCTGGCTCCCTCAGCCTAGAAACGGAGATGAGCACTGCACCTAGAGTCAAGTACTACTGGACTGGTGAAACTGTTACTTTTACCTTATTGTAATTAAGACTCTTATAGTTCTTGACCTGTGTATTCTTAACACAAAGTTCTGATCAGTGGACATTTGGGTAGAAATTATTGTTGGATTGGGGATTGCAGCATGTCTGCACCTGATTACTTTATTATGTCTTATTGTCTTTTAAATCCAAAAGGGGATTTAAAGTAATACTAAGACTAGTCAGCGGTAAGTTTCCTCTTCTTTTGTCCTTGCAGTTTCCAGAGTCAGGAGGAAAGAAAAGCAATCTTTCCCATTGCAGATGGGGTTCTTCGTTATTTGCAAGTTAAATCATATTGTGTGGTAGAGACATGAAAATATTACCTCCTTTAGATTTCTGTATAGGTTTTGGGACCTTCTTTATTAACAGTCACATAATTAATCCTCTTGCTAGACTTCTATAATATATAAGTGAATCTTGTTATGATGAGGAATCTGTTCCACTCTAGCAGCTACTGATAATGAAGCCACAGATAATGAGATCTTGAAAAATGTACTCTGGGTATGCACAAAAGTCCTTCATCATTATATATACAATGTTCATTCAGGAGGTTCATTCAGAACTGATTGATGGATTGTATGTTATTGAATCAGTGTTAACTATTCGTGAACAATAGATGTTCTCCAGGTTTTTCAATGGGGTATCTATCACTGTTGTAAATTAATCCATCCATCTACTTGCTGGTCACTTTCTTATTCTCTTTCTTTCCATTTTACCTAGCAATGTAGATCCCTCCAGAGAACAGAATCCTTACCTAATATGAGCAATGTATGATGATCATGTGTTTTGAGTGAAAACTCTTAATTAATTTGTGGGATAATTCATTCTTTTGAATTGTTTTTTTTTCTTGGCTGTCCCTGGTATTCTCAGGAGTTTTTTTTCCATCACCAAAGTTTAAAAGCATCATTAGTCTTTCCATCCAGTTTCTTAAAATTCCATCTGTTGCTTTCAAAGATTTTGCAGGAAATACTGCCATTGCTTGCATCTTTGTACATGTAGAAACATCATTGCACCTGAATCTCTTTATAAATTAAAAGTTGCATGTTTTGTGTTAAGTTTGCATGAAGAGTCAGACGCGGAGTGCTTCAGTGAAGAGTTTATTAGTGACTACAGCTCATAACAGACCCGATTTGGCTGGGCTGCGGCTGCTACTTATAACCAGCAGCCGCAGTTGCCAGCCAATCAGAGTGCAGGATTTTCCCGCCTTTTTAAACCAATCATTTCTGACATTTTACAAGAACAGTTCAAACTAAACCAATGACATTCAAACCTGCATACATAACACCCCTCCCCACTAGGTTCAGTCCATACTCAAACCCCAACCTATCTAATGTATTCTTTTAAATAGGTGGGGCTCTTACGTGTACGTTGAGACCTTTGTGGTTCAGAAGTTTTAACGTTCTCACCCAGTGAGAGGGGAAATGTGTCTGCTGACATTTCCTGCTGGGACTTCCTGTGAAAGTAGACCCTGTTAGACTGTTAAAATCTGGTCTCTCCTCCCAACCCATCTCCAAACCAATGTCAGCACCCAAGTCAGGTAGTGATGTGCAATCTTCCACTTGTAAGGATGGATATTGGCATTGTGACAGGTTTTGGGATGGTTCCTGTCGTAATGGCTCGTTACAAATGGGGTTCATTCTTGCTTGCTGATTATCCTCATGCTCCTCCCCTCCCCCCCTAGAAAAGGCATTAGGTATGGGAACTAGAGAGGAACAATTGCGATGTTCCTGAGGTAATCTGGATCTTAACTGATCAATGTGCCTGCTCCAGAGGACACCATCCTCTGTTTGCACCCTGTAAGAATGAGGGCCAGTGATTTGAGTTATTTCAGCAGGAATCCATGAAGGTTCACCCATAAGGTTCTTAGCATAAACAGAATCACCCACACTGAATGTGCGAACTTTGCTAGTGGAATCAAGTGGTGCGTTGGGTGCATAAGTGGGATGAAGGCGGTCAAGGGGAGACCTAAGTTTCCTACCCATCAACAACTCTTCCGGGGATAAGTTAGTTGATGGGTTAGGAGTGATGTGCTGAACACTAAGAAGTTTTTGAACTTTCTCAGTGATGTCCCCAGGACCCAATTGCTGAAGCTTTTCCTTGGTAAAACGTACCATGCGTTCAGCCCGGCCGTTAGCCAAAGGGTGCCCAGGGGCAGTCAGGGCATGTCTGATACCCTGTTGTGCTAGGTAGGATTCAAAAAGGTTGGATGTAAATTGAGGGTCATTGTCAGAGACAAGAACATCAGGTAACCCGTGGGTTACAAAAGCTTTTAAGCTGCTTGATGACAGCATCAGTTGTGATGGATGCCATAGGGATGACCTCTAGCCATTTGGAATATGCATCTACTATAATAAGGAAGGTGTGCCCTCTGGTAGGGCCAGCGAAATCAATGTGAATCCTGGACCATGGGCCCCTAGGACATTCCCATTCCTGTGGGGGGCGAGAGGTGGGGCAGGCCTGACTACCTGACAGTTGGGACAAGATGCAACCCAGTTTTCAACCATTTTGTCAATACCTGGCCACCATACATAACTCCTGGCCAATCCCTTCATCCTTACAATACCTGGATGACCCTCATGTAACATTTCCAAAACCTCTCTTTGCAGTTTTGCAGGAATAACCACCCTGTTACCCCACAAAATACATCCTCTTAATACAGATAATTCAGTTTGCCTGGATTTAAAAGGTTGGGCAAGGTGAGGTAGATCTTGAAAAGGCCAACCTTTCTTAATCCAGCCTATAACAGGAGCCAATAAAGTGTCTTTGGCAGTCTCTCTGGCAATTTCAGCAGCATGTACTGGAAGCTTGGCAACAGTTTCTAGGAAAAAGGTGTGCCTCAGGTTCACAGTCCTCAGTGTGAAACGGAAGTGGGCAGCGACTCAAAACATCAGCATGGCCAATGTCTTTGCCAGGCTTGTGGATGAGCTTGTATGAATAAGCAGCAAGAAATTCAGTCCACCTCAGCATTCTTGGTGACAGGATAGTGGGTGTAGGTTTGTCTCCTGCCACAATGCCTAACAAAGGTTTGTGATCTGTGACAATGGTAAATGTTCTCCCATATAGATACTCATGGAATTTCTTGACAGCTGCAACAATTGCCAATGCTTCCTTGTCCAATTGGCTGTAATTCCTCTCTGCTTTGGCCAAAGTGCGAGAGTAAAATGCAATAGGGGCTTCCCTCCCACTGGGAAGCTGTGGCTCAAAACCCTTCCCACTCCAAAAGGGGATGCATCACAAGTAAGTACAACAGGCAAATTCTCAGAGAACTGTATCAGTACAGCATCAGACGTGATTAGTCTTTTAATATTGTTGAATGCTGATTGTTCCTTCCTGCCCCAGACCCAAGCAGATTTTTTGTCCAATAATCTGTGTAATGGTTCTGCAATGGTTGCCTTCTGAGGTAGGAACATGTGATAAAAGTTAATAAGTCCAAGGAAGGCTTGCAAATCTGTTTTGCATTTTGGTCTAGGGGCTTTTGATTGCTTGAACCTTGGCATCTGTAGGGTGGATGCCATGCTTGTCAATCATATAGCCCAAGAACTCAACCTTGTCAGTTCTAAGAGTGCATTTTTCTTCCTTGACTTTTAACCCCGCTTTCTTGAATCTGGTAAGGACTTCTCTGAGTCTCTCTTGTAATTGAGTGTTATTTTCAGCAGAGATTAACACATCATCAAAGTAAGGCACTACCCCTGGCAGTCCTTGGAGCAGCCTTTCCATAAGGCTTTGGAAGATGCCTGGTGCCACGCTTACTCCAAACTGTAACCTTTTACATTTGAAGGCACCTCTATGAGTCACAATGGTTTGGGCCTCTGCAGTGGCATCATCAACTGTTAATTGTTGATATGCCTGGGCCAGATCCAATTTGGCAAAGACTGTGCCCCTGCCAAGTGAATGTAATAAATGATGCACCACTGGAACTGGATATGCGCTCTGTTGAAGCGCATGGTTCAATGTCCCCTTATAGTCTCCACAGATTCTTACTGACCCATCAGTCTTGACTGTTGTGACTATGGGTGTCTCCCATCTGGAGTGGTCAGTGGGCTCTAAAACTCCTTGAGCTATTAGTTTATCTAATTGTGCATCAATGTTTTCCTTTAAGGCAAATGGGACCCTTCTGGGCTTTAAACGAATTGGGGGCACTTTGGGATCTAGGTTGAAAGTGATAGGGGTCCCCATATACTTGCCCAATCCTTTGCTGAAGACCTCTGGAAACTCAGACTTCAAGGCCTCCTCCCATTCAGTGTTGCTCACGTGATTGATGCCAGTCACCTAGATGCCTAGTGGATTGAACCACTCAAGTCCCAGCAAGCTTGGGCGGTCCTTGTCCACGATGGTCAGGGGCAAACGTTTGGTGTGGCTTTTGAACTTCACGTTGAAATCTCTTGTACCAACTACTGGAATCTTGTTCCCTTGGTAGTCTTTAAGAGTCAGTGCTTGCTTCTGGAAATGTTTCTTCTGAATGTTGGGAAGTAGCCTGTGAATAGTGTCCCATGACACCATAGATAAATAGGAGCCTGAGTCCACTTCCATTTGGCAAGGCCTTCCTGCAATTAGTACCTTCACATGTACTTTTCTGCTTCTTAAGGGTGAAGAATGACCAATGGTGACTGTTTGATGAGTTTCATTCTTCCCATTTGCTTCTGTGTTGCGCCCCATTTTCTCACTGAAGTTGTTAGGCTTGAATACTTTGTCAGGAAACTTCCTTCTGTGTGGTGGAGTTCTGGATGATTTGCAGACTCTTGCTAGGTGTCCTCTTTTTTCACAACGGAGGCAGATGGTATCAAGAAACTTGCATTCATGCGGGGTGGCTTCCCCACAACCTCTGCAGTAAAAATCTTGCCTCTTTCTTCCCAGGTCTTTCTTTTCCTCTCCATTCTGAGTCTATAAATTCCTTCCTCCACCTCACTACAGTCTGACTCAGAATCTATTTGCTTGCAATGAGTTGTTGTGGACTTTTCCACATCAGGATGGCTTGAGGCCTTGTTAATTTTCTTCATGGCTGCTGCTGAGGACTTGGTGGCTTCTGCTGAGGAGGCCTCTTCTATGGCTTCCTTCAACGTGATCTTAGGTTTTAATAATAATTTGCTCTGAAGCACCTTGTCTTTGAGGCCTAGAACAAATCGATCACGCATGGCCTCTTCCAAGTTGTTAAACTCGCATGCACCCCCAATGTCTCTTAAACTTGCCACGAAGTCATTTATGTTTTCGCTTTCCCCTTGATCCCGATGGTAAAACTCGTGTCTCTTAATGAGGCACGATACTTTTGGGGCATAATGGGCTCTTAACAACTTTTCTAAGTCGGGCCAGTCCATTACCTTCATGTCTGCAGCTCCCGCCAATGTCTTCGCCATCTTGAAAACTGCCGGACCGCAGTGCATGAGAAAGACCGCCCTCTTCCGCTTCTCGGAAATGTCGGCGAGATTCCCTCCAAATACATTTGGAAACGATCTGCATACGAGTCCCAGTCTTCTGCCATCAGATCAAATGGGGCTGGGGGGGTGTTCAGTGCAGCCATCTCGCTCTTCTGCTTGTCTTCCGCGTCGTCTTCTCTTCAGGAAGGATCCCACCTTCGTCGCCAGTGTTAAGTTTGCATGAAGAGTCAGATGCGGAGTGCTTCGGTGAAGAGTTTATTAGTGACTACAGCTCATAACAGACCCGATTTGGCTGGGCTGCGGCTGCTACTTATAACCAGCAGCCGCAGTTGCCAGCCAATCAGAGTGCAGGATTTTCCCGCCTTTTTAAACCAATCATTTCTGACATTTTACAAGAACAGTTCAAAATAAACCAATGACATTCAAACCTGCATACATAACATTTTGTTCTGACACTTTGTGGGCAGAACAAAGTTTATTTTAATGCATATGACATTGCTGCGTTTGTATATTTAGTGATAACCTCAGTAATGTAAGTAAGTACTCAGTAAGCAACCTGTCAAAAGCACATCAAAATGATAGAAATGTGCAAAAAAATATCCAGCTCCAAAACACTCTTTCAAGTAGATTTCTTTCTAAGGTTTTCTTCTAAACTGTTCAGTAGGAACACTTGAAAAATTCAAATGGATTAAAATTTAAATCTTTGGATTTTTCAAGTATTATTGAATGCTCCAAAGATCTCAAGGAGATTTTGGGGTTTGAACTCTTGAGAAATATAAATGAATAAAGTTTATAAACAGTAGAGGCACACTAGGCAAGAGAAAAATCAGATATATTTTCCATATTTGAAAAACAAAGTAAGACAAAACAAACCTTGATTTGCTGTGTGTATGGTAATGGTTTCCTTCTAGAAACCATAGAACACACAGTTGTTGCTATTGGTTCGCTTCTTAACATAACATTTCTATTTTCTTATTTTAACAATAAAAAAATATTTTTTAAAGTTATTAAACTATATACCACTGCTGCTCCAGTATGGCTCTAACCCTAACCCTGATAACATCCCCAAGGTCCCTGAAAATCGGTCTGTTTTCTTAGGCCCTGGGTAAAGTAGCTGTTGGGTTTCCTTTAATGTCCTGTGTATGATTTTTATATAGACATATATCATCTTTTTCTTTAACATAAAACAGGTTCATTACTTTTGAAAGTATAGGCTGACCTGAGTCTTTTGGAATAACAGCTCTTGGGGGCTTACAAAGCATACAATATAAAAACACTTTAAACAGAGAATCAGAGAGCGCTTTAAAACTTTGGATCAAACGATCACAGGAGTTCACTTCACTTTCTTTGCTTTGTAAAGGAACTCTGGCTATCCCTTTGTGTAAGTGATTTTCTCTTTGGGTCCCTCTTCAATACATAAACATTTTGCTTGTGGAAAAGGATACATAGAAGCTGTGTGTCTTTTGTTCCTTTTTGAACTATCACTGTTTCAAGAGTCATGCTTTCCTGAGAATATAGCTAAGGCAGGTCCTTATATTAGGCAGAATCTGAGGAGCCCAGAAAGGATTGTAGGAGGTGTACTACCCTAGTGTATCCTTCTTTCAGGGGGGCAGCATGTCAGGTCCCCATGGAGACACTAACATTCTGGAGAGGGCTGTTTGTTGGAGGCAGGGAGAGGGACCAGGTCTGTGCAATGGATGGGCTTCCTCCCAGCCTCAGAACATTTTTGCAACATTATATTGGCTACTGGTGGACTGGTGGATCGGGGTGGGGTTTGAAGAGGGAAAAATAGGTTAATACTTTGCACGGGAACTTCAGATTCCATCTGACTTCTCTGCAATCACACTCTCGGTAAACGTTTCCTTTTGAACTACCACCTTTTTCAAGAGTCATGCTTTCCTGAAAATATAGCAGGTCCTTACATTATGGAGAATAAGAGGCCTTAGACTAGAAAAGCTAAAATTATATGCTGCATTTTAAGAAGTTCCAAAACATACACTCTTTTCTTTCTATTGCAAGTAAGATAACAAGTACTCTATTATATGTTTTAAAAAATGATTTCTAAAACAAATGTAAATGAAGAATTTAAAATTCTGCAGGTGGTGACAGATTTTTTTTGTCTAATCAAGGAAGTTTGGTGTGGTGAGACATAAAACTTCCTTCTCTTGAGCTTTATGTTTTTATTCAGACTGATATGAAGTCCTGTCATAGTAATTGAGAGGGAAAAATGGAAGTCTGGGAACAGCATGGAAAACTCTATTTCCTGATGTTCCAATATGAATTGGTATTTGTCACTTATTTTTTTAAATATGTTATGTCTATGTGTGTATCATACACAGTTATACACATACTTACTTTTTCATTAAATATCAATTATGAGTGGTGCGGTGGCCTAAAGGTGTAGCTCTTGCCTCACAATCGGGAGGCTGTGAGTTCAATCCTAGGTAGAGGCAGATATTTCTGTCTCTGGGCACATTGAGAATACATCTGCTGAATATAACTCCGCATTGGTGACAGAAAGGGCATCCGGCCAGTAAACTGCTCCATTCATTTGCCCAGACTCCACCCCGCAAGGGATTATGGGGTCATTAAAAGATGATGATGATGATTAAATATCAACTATCCAATGTTCTAATGCATAAAAAAATATATATTTTATTTTAAGCCTATAAATGCATGTGAGTCTATGAGTATTTGCCTGCAAGCTGTGGGTAAGAATGACCAAATCCTTGCTTCTCATTGGCATACAGGATACCTGTGTTTGGGCCCACAGCTCTGAGCCAAATCCTTACAATATTTGGAACATTGATAAAAAGAGAGGCAAATTTAACCCTGTCTCCCCAAAGTAATTAAGGGTGATATGTATGCCCCTTAATTAGAGGCCTAAAGAAGCTTGAGAATAGTGCTGGATTTCTTTATTTATATATAATGAATCCCTTGTTAATCTCATGTTGTCCTGTCTGAACAAATCTCTTGAGTTCAGAGAAGTTTAAGACCACAGTTCCCATGTGCGATGTTTATCAATTATGCCTTGCTTGTTTGCATGGATAATTCTCTTAGGTAGATATTTCTTATTAGTACAGAAAGATCTGATCATGTTCCACATAATTAATAGAGGACATAATTGCCCCACCCTCAGGCTACAATTACCTTACATGTGGCAGATAATTTCCATTTGCTACTCCTAGAATATATCTAATCCATATTGCGTGCACAAATAATAAAGAATATTAGGGTTCCTCCCTGAGCTTGATTGTTTTCTTGCAGTTGTTCCATTATCTAAACTAGGATAAAATCATCAGTGCTAGCTATCATTCACCAGCACTAATGATGTTACCTAGTTAGGGTAATGAAACATCTGCAAGAAAAAAATCAACTCAAGCACTCAAGGACCCCTCATTTCAACCTTGAGCTACAAATATTCTCCTTTATTAATAAAGAACATTGCTATCCACTGCTTGCCATTTCTTCAGCAAATCTTCTCTCAGTATTTTTTCCACTGGGGAGGATATAATGCCAAATAGATGCAGTAGTCAACTACAAGCTTCAGTAAAAGCTTCAGGAAGTTGTCCCCAGTGTATGCAATTCGTTTTTGCAAACTTACCCCTATTTGTGATAATTTCTCAAAACAAGAAAGAAGATATTTAAAGCAATAACCTGAAGTGCTGGGGAAAAAATAGGCTAGCAATGGTAAGAGCTGTGTTGATCATGTTAAACATAAACTGTCACTGAGTTTAAAGATATAATAATGGTTGTTTTCTGCCTAAACTCTGGATATATATTTAGTTCTTGAAATGTAATTGGCTGGAAGGCCAAAGCTGGAAACATTCAGGAAGAAAATACAGTTGATTTGTATGCCTTAGACAACCAAAATGAAGCAGAAGAATGGCTTATCAATTTCTGTCACTCCAATAATTTGTTTTTTTTATAGCTAACTATCTTCAAACAACCATGTATCTATACTTGGATAACATCAGGCAGGGTAGATATAATTTGACTTAATTGACTTAATTTGACTATCAAAATATTATTGCTAAAAGGAATGGAAGAGCTCATTTATATCATCATTTATATCACCTGCCCAGGGGCTGATTGTAAAATACACCATGAACTGCTGATGTGCGAGTTGGAGGAGCAGGGAGAAGAAGGAAGAGGAAGAAGAGGAGGAGGAAAAGGGGAGGAGGGAAAAAGGAGGAGGAGGGGCAACAGTTTCAGTATGATATTGAGCAGATACCCACCATTTGCAAGGAGAACATCAGGAATGACTTTGAAGTCCTGAACTTCATTGATCAGAATCAGAGGAATGAATGGAATAAACTTTAAAAAGGTCAGTAAGGATGGCTATGAGAAGAGACTGTAAAAAAATGCAAA
Organism: Naja naja; assembly: GCA_009733165.1. Lineage (NCBI taxonomy): Eukaryota > Metazoa > Chordata > Lepidosauria > Squamata > Elapidae > Naja > Naja naja. The sequence goes on along the minus strand of CM019156.1, from coordinate 10,797,234 downwards.
CTGAATTTTAGAGCAAAGCATTGAAATTGCCAAGCAGTGAAGAGAAGCCAAAGCCAAGAAAGACAAAAAACTCAGAAAGGAACTTTTGAAGTAGAGTTTTAGAGAGCTACTAGAAGAGACAAGAAGCACTATTGCAAGAACATCTGTAAAGGCCCTGAAAGTGGAAACAGACATGGAGAAACAAGGAAAGGCTTCTAGGAGATCTCTGAACTGAGAAGGAGGATCCAACCTCAAATTGATATGCTAAAGGATATTAATGGACACATAGCAACTGATTCAAAGAAAAAAATAGAAACAGTTTACTGAAATACAGTAGAGATGTGAATAAGACATCCAAGATATTTTAGAAAATATTTCCAATGGTGAAGTATCACTAATACTAGAAGATGAAGTAAAGACCAGTTAGATCCCATGATAAGTTAGATGTCATACCAGTTAGATGTCAAAAGGCTACAGAAGAAAATTCAATAAATGTTCCTACAAAGCAAATCTGGAAAATGATATACTGGCCAATTATTCCAATTAAAAGCAAAACAAAAACAAAAAAAGGAAAATTAAAAGGGTGTACACACTATTATACAATAGTCTTAATTTCTCATATTGGTAAAATAATGTTTAGGATCATACAATGCAGATTGAAGTCTTACATGGAAAAACAGATGCCAGATGTTCAAGGTTTTTTTTTTTTTGAAAAAGATGAAGAATGGGATGTAGTATTTTGATCTATGCCTGGTTATTAAGAATGAAAGAATACCAAAAATAAATCAGTTTGTGCTTCATTGATTATAGAAAGGCCCTTGATTGTCTCAATCACAGCAAGCTGTGGAATTTGCTTAGAAGCACAGGAATTCCAGAAAACTTCATTGTTTTCATGCCAATTTTATACAGATGAGAAATCCATAGTATGGGCAGAATGTGGTAAAACTGGCAAAGTAAAAAGATAATGCTGTATATTCTCTCTCTGTTTATGCAACCATCTATTATATGTGGCCCTCTAAGAGTGACCTCTGACTTGATGGCACATAATAATCAACCAATATGCTAAATATATATTAGGGGAAGCTGGATGGAAAGAAAATGAACATGGCTGTAAAATTGAAGGAAGAAACAATAATCTGGCCTCTGCTGATGATAATACTATGATAACTGAATGCTCAGATGAATTGCAAGCTCTAATAATAAAAGCCAATAACAAAATGAAAAAAAAATGGGATTAAAATTAAACATAAAGAAGACCAAACAAATGACAGAAGAACAACAACTAGTATAAGACTTAATAATAGTTTGAGCTGGTAGATAGCTTCTATTTTGAAATATTTTTAGGGCCAACAGCAAAGAACAAGTAATCAAGAAATATGCCACAGACTAGAATAGAATAGCCATGAAGGCCTTGGGAAACAAATTCAGATCAGAATAATGGAATTATGGTATTTCTTGTAACACTCTACAAGAAAAGTGGGATTTTGAAGAGGCAAGATAGGAAGAATATTGATGTTTTTGAACTTTTGCCTTGGAGATGATTCCCGAGAACATCAAGGACAGTCAAGAAAACAAATGATCATCAAATGAATCAACCCAGCATTTTCACTTCAGGTTTAAATGAGCATGCTGATTAACTTGTGTTAGATACATTATGGAAAACCATAGCTTTCTGGAGAAGCCTATACTGCTGGAAAGAAGTGGAAGGAAATAGAAATAGAAGACAATCAGCATTAAAGAGGATTGTATTAAGTTACAGTGGTGAGGACCTGTTAGAGGACCTGAAAGACCAGGTTAAGGGACGACTTTCATGAAGAAAATCCTAAATCCTGTAGTTCCTAAGAATCAAAACTGAGTTGGTTGCCCATAATCAAATAAAATTGTTGGTAGATAACCTTGTCCTTGTGGTCTTGATACAATAGTATTTTAGTTTCATGTCTGTGGAAAATGAACTGCAGTTTCTTGTAATTAAACAAACCTGCTTTATATGTCCTAGAATAAATTTCATTGTTCCTATGCTTGTAATGTGTCCCTATCCACTTCTCTTCACTATGCCCTTCCTGACTCTGTTATTTTGCCCAAGGGAGAATTCAGCTCTACCAAAAATAATGATCACTGTTACAATCATAATGATCAATCTGGCCCCAGCCACAAAAGGTTTTCCTATTGCTATTACATACAATCATATTATAGCTGATTTTTTTCCCTTCCTCCGCAGAATTGATATTAAAACAAAGTAAGAGGGGAAAACTCTAAGGGAAAAGAAACTGATGTACTGAAGGCAAATAAAAGAAAGAATGTGGTGCTGAAGACAAGAAAAAATAATAATATGGTATTGAAGACAAATAAAAGAAATAATGAAGGAATAATATGACTAAAACTTAACTGCCAGCAGATGAACATTTTAGCAAGAACTGAATAAAATCATTGAAAGGGAGTGTTTTTCAACACTATTAACAATATTGTTCTCTTTCTTTTTCTTTCTTTTCCTTTTTCCCCTTCCTCCTATTTTTATCAGTATATGTGGACCAAAATAAGAACAAACACAGAATTTTTTTCCTAGATTTCATTTACAAAGTCAACATTTATAGTGCACTAGTCTCGCTGGAAGCTAACCCTGATGGTGTATTGTCTTCTGTTTATAGTAAGCTGTATCTTTCTTATTTATTTATTTATTTATTTATTTATTTATTTATTTATTTATTCGACTTATATACGCCCCTCTCCTAAAGGACTGGGGGTGGCTCACAATAAAATACAACAATAAATAAATTAATTAAAAGTAGATTAAACAAGTTAAGCCAAATTGAAAATTAAAACCCATAGTTAAAATAGGACTAACCCCAGAGAATCAGCACAGCCCAGATTGTAAAAAGAGCCAAGTCTTCAAATCGTGGCAGAAGGTGCGAAGATCAGGGGCCAGGCGGCTCCAGCAGAAAAGATTCCACAGAGTGGGAGCAGCCGCAACAGAGTAGGCCTCTCCCGGGTCACCGCCAAGCAACATTGAGTGCAGGCGGCACCCTGAGGGACCCGTCTGTCGCCCGTACAGGGAGTTAGTATTTGATGTTGGGAGGAGCCGTTCTCGTAAATAACCTGGACCCATGCCATGCTGGACTTTGAATGTTAATACCAGAACCTTGAATCTCACCGGAGGGCAACCGGAAGCCAATGCAGGTGCAGGCAGGAGGGTGTAACATGGGAGTATCGGGAAGCTCCCATCACTACCTCGTGACGCATTCTGCACCAGCTGAAGCCTCGAGTGTACGCAGGGGCAGTCCTAGGTAGAGAGCATTACAGTAGTCGAGTCGGGAAATACACGAGCACCTGAGTGACTGTGCGCAGGGCATCTCAGTCCAGGAATGGGCCGTAACTGGTGAACCAGCCGGATCTGGGCAGGGCCCCCTGGCCACAGCCCCCACCTGCTCTCCAATTTGAGCCATGAGTCAGGAGGACCCCAGGTTCCATGCCCTGTCCACCGGGGCAACACCTCCTCCCCATGACCAAAGATAGAACATCCAAACTGGACTGAGATGTTGGTATGCACAGCCACTCTGTCTTGGCTGGATTGAGTCGAGCATGTTCCTGTCCATCCAGATCTGTACCGCCTCCAGACAAGGGACATCACGGAGAGAGCATCACTGATGTGGCCTGGGGTGGAGATGTGTAACTGCGTATCATCAGCATACTGATGATAACTCACCCCAAAGCCACGGATGATCTCACCCAGCGGCTTCATATAAATGTTGAAAGGAGGGAGGGGGGAGAGGACCCGAGCCCTGGGGCACCCACAAGTGAGATACCTTGGAGTGAGCCTCTGCTGCCCCTGCCAACACTGTTATGAGCGCGTCCCGAGGAAGGAGAACCACTGTAAAACAGTGCCTCCCACTCCCAACCCCAGGGCGTGCAACAGAATACCATGGTGGATGGTATCGAGCGCTGCTGAGAGATCTAACAGGACCAGGACAGAGGAAAAACCCCTGTCCTGAGCCTAGAGATCATCGATCAGTCCGACCAATGCTGTCTCTGTGCTGTACCGGGCGGAAGCCCGATTGGTACTGATCCAGGTAGTCCGCTTCCTCCAGGAAAAGTGGCAATTGCTGGGCCACCACACTCTCAGCGACCTTCATGGCGAAGGTTGGAGACCGGACCGAAGTTGTTCAAGCAGGCTGGGTCAAGGGCAGGCTTCTTCAGAAGGGGCCTCACCACCGCCTCTTTCAAAGCGGCAGGGAACAGCCCTTCCTTAACCATGGCGTTGACCACTGCCCGAGCCAGCCGCCGTGACCTCCCTGGAGGCATAAACCAACCAGGAAGGCACGGGTCCAATAAACATGTGGTGGAGCTCAGCCGCGCCAATTCTGTCCACTTCATCCTCAGAAACAGGATCGAACTCAGTCCAGATAACATTGGCCAAACCACTTGCATCCCCATCCTCCAGGCCACTGCAAGTCTGAGCAACCCTTCCCAGATCTGAGTGATTTTATCCTGCAGATACTGGCCAAATTCCTCAGCTCTGCCCAAAGGTCCCCCCAGCTGGAGGGAGGGAGAGACCCCAAACAGGCGGCCGGCGGTTATCTGCGGATGCTATGGGAGAAATAAGATCTTCTGCCGCCCTCACACGCCACCAGGTAAGTCCTAATATGGGCTCTTAGCTGGGCTCGGTCAGATCCAGAGCGGGTCGCCCTCCACCTACTCTCTAGTCCCCTCCTGCGACGCTTCATCTCCCGGAGCCCCTTGGTATACCAGGGGCTGACCAGGATCTGCACGATAGGGCGCATGGGGACAACCCTGTCGAGAGCCCCGCAGCCGACTGTTGCCAGGTAGCCACAAGGACCTCGGCAGGGCTGTGGGTAAGGGTATTTGTTTAATATTTTTTTACTGTAAATGTATTCTTTTTATATGT